>JAQIWI010001201.1:0-18225 GCA_034698825.1 Deuterosminthurus bicinctus | reverse complement strand
TCAAATGGGTAGCGGCCGGGAACGGAGAAGTCCCAGATAATGCGGTCAGAGGTGGCCAAGAACAAGGCCAAACTCTCTGGGTCGCACGGGCATGGTACAAGGACAACCTTGTTCCTGGCAGGGTTAAGAGCGCTGACAAATGCTGCTACATACCATATGGAAACGCAGAGCACACAGTGTATAATTACGAGGTAAGTCCATCTTCTAATTGATACAACATGATTAAATGGCAGTTGCTAGTCCAGGCGGTAGCTTATCACTCCAAGAGATACTTTCTAAAATTGACGTTATGCTTTTAACTCCTATAGGTCCTTGTTGCTGAACATGACGCGGTGGAATGGATAGCATCAAGCGGTGGCCAAGTAGTAAAGGATGCAGTTGAAGCTGGACACGAGAGTGGAGAAAAGTTATACATCGGAAGATGTGGCGGACGTGATGGATACATTCTCCCAGGGAAAGTCAACCTGTCTCAAGGAGTTTGTAGCGTTTCGTACGCCACAGAAGAAACCGCGTTCAAGACATATGAGATACTCGTCGCCAGAGGCTGAAATAATATTGTGGAATTGATGGAGATATCAAATTCCAGAGTTGGCATCATCCTCAGCTCTTGATCATGTTCACATTATTCCCACCAATTGTCTATCCATTTTTAATTCAATCTTAATGAATTTTAATTCCTTTGTCAAATAATACGGCATAATTTTTTTCAATTAAAAGCAAAATATATTAAATGCAACAATATTATTGTTTATTGCCAACCAAGCTTAATAGTAATCACAAAACAACAGCATTCATCGCACACGTCCCATTCACTCCAGTCGAATTTACTCTTTTGCGTCCATCGTGTTAAATTGTCCAGAATAATAAACTCAATGAGAATTAGGCGCCAAATTTACATTTCAAAATTCTTCTCTTTCCAAACGTAAACAAACAGCAACAGCTTTAATTTTTTCCCAAAACTTAAATACGAGAATACTGCTCCGCAAACTTGTAATCTAACGAGTTAAAAGATTTTAAATTTTGACACACCTTACATTTCCATCAGGCAAAATGTAAAATGGCCAGTAGCAGCAGTTCTGAAGTTGTGAAGGAATTAGAAAAGCCGGAAGATTCCTCGTGCTACGAAGACAAGAAATTGCGTAAGTTTAAAATGACCTTGTTTCCTTTCACACTCATTACAGACGCAAATATTTTTGAATGTTCATGTTCGAAAATTTGTTCAACTTGCAGGCGACTCCCTACAATCCTCCCAAGTTGACAACATGCTAACATTCCTCTCCAAAAAGCCCGACCTCCGAGTAGTGAATCAGCAGCGGGATGAGCCTGACTTGACAGTCAGTCAAAAGCTTGAAATACTGACAACAATATTGGAATCAAGTCCACTGTCCTTTCTTAAGAGATTTGGAAAACATTTAGACAAGATTCACCTGGATTGCTTTGACTCGTTGGAAGGTGTGAGGCTGGAACAGAGATCGGAGCTGAAGCTTCTTATCAGCTCCTTGCGAATGTCAATTCTTGGTAGTAAGTTGGCTTGAGCTATGTGGAATACATCAAGTCTTTATCTCTTGAATTAACCATGCGATTTAATATTTCAGTATCCAAGGAAACACGAGCGAAGAACCGGCGTTATGAAGCATTAAATCGTCTTGTGGACAACTCAGGTTATTTTACAGAAGAAGAAATGCAACGGCGAGATCCCATTCTGTACGACCAGCTCATCGGCCGTTATCATACTAAAGAAGAACGTGCAGCATTTTTAAAGCTCTTGGAAACATCACAAGCCAAAGAAACTTCTACTCCGTTGTCCGATATGCTCATAGCTCATATGGACAGACATGATGGTGAAGTGAGTCAACGACGGATGGACCAAGAGGATCAGCTCGAGAGAGAACAAGCGGCCAGAGATGCGGATGAAGATGATGACAGTGCAGATGAAGAGATGGACGACAACGCTGGCGAAGAGCCTCGAGGAACGTTGATGGAAGAGTTTGAAGGAGAAGAAATCGATGATGATGAGAAAGACTTGCTCAAAGAAGAATTCTTCACCACAATGTATACCAGATTTTTAGAAGGGAAAGATACAGACTTTGATTATGCCACTGTTGATAATAATGAAGAGTACGACTGTGGTGAAAACATGATGCAAGATGCCGAGGACAAATATTTCGATGCGGACGATAGCAGTGAGAGTGACATTATAAGTGAGGGCAATAAAAGTGATACGAAAATGATTGTTGAAAATCCTGAAGAATCTGAAGAGGATGAGTTGGACGCTTACATGAAAAACATCGAGGCTGAACTGAAGACACAGAAAAGATAGTGAACGTGAACATCAGTTACAGTCTTCTCGGCTGTGAATTGGACTTGTGCGATGAGTGTTGTCGTTGTAATTATCATTATACTTTAGCAATAAACAATAATGTTGTTGCTTTTAATACATTGCTTTTAATGCAAAGTTATGTAGTATTATTTAAGAGAGAAATTCAATTTCATGAATAAAATGGATAGACAAGTGGTGGCAATAATGTGCCTATATGATAAAGAGCTGAAGATGACATCTCTGGAATTTGATATCTATCAACTCCGCAGTTTCTTCAGCGTCTGGCGACGAGTACCTCATAAGCGGAGTGCTTGATTTCTTCACCGTAGTACGAAATGTAGCAACCTCGTTGATGCCGTTGGACTTTCCCTGGGATAATGTTTCCATAATGCCCACATTTTCCAATGTAGTACGGTTCTCCGGATGATTCGTGTCCACCTTCGATTGCATCCTTTACATATTCGCCATCTCTTGATGATACCCATTTCACCTCGTCAGGTTTAGCAACAAGAACCTATACCGGAGCTAAAAGTATGTCGATTAGAGAGTATATCTTGATAAGCTTCCGCCTGGACTAGCAGCTGCCATTCAACTATCTTGTGTCAATGAGAAGATAGACTTACCTCGTAGTTACACACCTTGTGCTCCTTGGTGCCATAGGGTATGTAACAACAACCATGTGAGGGGTGAAGCTTGCCTGGAACAAGGTGTCCATCGTACCATGCCCGTGCAACGTAGAGAGTTTTGCCACCGTCGCTACCACCTTTCACCGCATCACGTGGGACTTCTCCATTCCCGGCCTTTACCCACCTGAAGGAAGCCATGTAACTGAGTAGAGTTGTGGAATATTCAGATACGAACAGAATAAAAATTTAATGAAGAGCTCGAGAATGCTCGGACAGAGTAACAACGGTGAGAAGATAAAACAAGACTGAATGAGTTCAACAATCAAACACAGTATATATAGGACCCTTAAAGAAGGGGCCGACAGGACATAGCCTTTAGAATAAGCAGTCTACATGGACCTAACAATACAGATGAGTAATCAATACACGAGAAAAGGATTAGTCTTACATAGAGTAAGTCACTTTGAAATCGTTTAGAAGTGACCCTTGTACCAATGACTCAATCTTTACAAGGAGCTATGTCCAGTATTAGACAGATTAGAATTATTATACGTAACTAAATCCAAATTCTCATAAGCCATAATGGTCCAAACGTTTTTCAGGACTCTGAAGGATTTCAGTCAACTATACTTTACTCATACTGTTGGATTCAGTACCTATTCTAATATGCTGAGCCATTTTTATAAGGTCAACGCACTACTAGCACAAGGTTACCACGTGCTTTAATAAGCAAATATTAACCCGTCTTTCCGTTCTGGTGAGATATCTTTTGGTCCGTACGGGTTATGAAAAATTGCATGTATACAAAGATGAAGGGGGCACGGAAGCCGCTGGAGATAACTTGGTAGGAAAAGAAAAATAATGAAAATGACAATGAATCTCAGCAACATTGTCTCTTATCATGAAAACAGCTACCTACAACACAATCGCAACTATATGACGTCACCTGCGGAAACCATTCCATTCAACTTGAATCATCGAACGGTGAAACAATTAAAGTTGCCGAAATGGTGAAGTACGATTTGGTGGATTCCTTTCCCTCATTATGTCATTCCAAACAGGATTGAACAACGTGTAGGTTGATAAACTGCATGCTGGAAATGCATCTTGTTTGAATTCAATGCGTATGAGCATTCGCCTTTTGTGGTTGATGTGCTTTTGGTAAGAAAAAAATGGATTGCTTATGCAAGGACAGCCAAAGATGCCACCGCAATCGCCGGTTTCTTCCTCTCAAGCCTCTCATTCTCAAGTTTTCGCTGTTTTTCAGGCCAGAGTAATTGTAACCTTTGGTGCATAATGAATCAATGATCAGCATGAAGTAACCTATAGTCTCTCCTGAAACGGAGCAAATTTCTATTTGGTTGGCTATAAAAGCTTGAAGCATGTTCACCTTTTGCCATTTTTATGCTGCCGTAAAGCACTTGCTGGCAGGTCACCTTGCATATAGTCATATTTATCCACTCGAAGTCATTTCGTTGGAAACAGTAAACATGTACATAACGGAAACAAAGGTGAGGAGGAAAGTTTATAGAATGGGAGAAGAGTGTGTGCTGGCAAAAAATGTTATTGTTGATGATGATGTGTGGAAAGTATTATTATTACTGTAAACTGCTACCTTGCAGAAGCTTTAAAATGAAAGCCAATAGGGAGGGCAGGCTCGTAGTAAAACTTTATAGGGAACAGCACTGAAGCTTATTTTGCAAAGAGGTTTGGCAAAAGCGTGCCACACAGACACACACACTTAGTTAAGTGTCTGAAAGAACAACAGCGAGTCATCAACTCATTTCCTCACCATAGACTATCCTAACCCTGTAGTTGGTCGGGGTCTTTGCAGTAGTGGGACTAACAATCACCGTTGGACTCCATGGAGATCTTGGTAATTTCGGAGCATGAGTTTGTCTATTGATCCATTCAATCATTCGTTGCGGGACTTTTTCTGCTGTTGCTCTTGGATGAGCTTCTTCAGAGTTGATCTTACGGGCACTGTAAGTCCAATGCGCTTTCAGATCTATAATTATTCCGCTAAATCTAATTGTAAAATGAACGAGATTTCTATGTAACAGGGTCCTGGCCACTCAATAGGACAACGCTTGAGCCATGCGTGAAGTTTTTCGCCGTCCGAATCTGCCAAATTTATTGATGAATCTTATGGCTACATTGCGGATCCCTGGAGTGCATCATCGTAGAATAATATAATGAAACAAAATAATATAAAATATTAATGACTGTGGAAACAGCAAGTCAATCAGTCAACAAAAACAGACGTTGAGCGAACGCAGCACCTAGACCATACTAATAGCTTGAAGCAAACGGCCAGAAGAGAGAAGCCTGAACTGAACCGACTGCGTCGGTCAAGCAATAAATCTTAGCCCCATTCGAACCATTTCCAGCTGAATCAATGCTACCACCACCTCCCTCGCAAAGGTGACTTGTCAACCGAATTTCTTACTGATGATGCAGATTTGACCGGTTGCTTGAAGAATAAAAATCCTTGCCAAGGCCTTCAGCGACGTTTTTTGCTGCCTATTTCCGCGGCACCAACTCAATTTTCTCCAGAATTAGGACCCAAATTTTTCAGCCTTAACGATAGGATCCCAACCGCAGTTGATGCACAACTTAATGACCTTGTTGGTGCGGGAAGTGGTGCCGAGGCCGGAGCTTAATTGCCTGTTGATGTGTATCGGAAGGCTTGAAACAACAATTTATAATCTAGTGGGACTTTGAGGCAATGCGAATGTTCAGGTGAGCAGTGAGCACGCAACACAACTGCTTTGAATCATGGCATGAAAAGACAATGATTTTCAATTCCATTTTCAAGAATTTGGACGACAAAATTTTCAAGGAGCTCCGTGACCTTCAACATGAGGCCTTGACCACGTTGGGCCAACAAACCTATATGGTCTCTGCCTGTCGGGGATCGGCTCATCCACCTTCTAAAGATCGAAAATTAACAATTATGTTCCATGAAACTTAAACATTTGGAAAGGACTCACCAGATCCTTCTGCTGTTGCGAGAATACGATTAGATGCGGAAGAAAAATAACTCGATGGGGACACAGTGAAAGTACGAAGTCAAGGAAGTTTAAGTGATACGAAAGTGACTGTTGAAAATCCTGCAGAATCTGAAGAGGATGAGTTGGACGCTTATAGGAAAAACAATGAGGCTGAACTAAAGATGCAGAAAAGATAGGGTGCATCATTTATGGTCATCTAAGCTGTCGAATTACATCTGAGCAATGACTGTTTCTTGTTGTAATTATAATTATGCTTCGTTGGCAATATACAATAATATTGTTGTTTTTAATATATTTTGCTTTTAATTGAAAGTTGTGCTCTTGTTCAAAGAGAAAATTAATGTCATGAAGAAAAATGCATGGACAATTCGTGGCAATAATGTGCATATGATGAAGAACTCAGGATGACGACATCTCTAATATCATAACTTGCTAACGAACTCTGCAATATTATTTCAGCGTTTAGAGACGAGTACTTCATAGGAGTAGTACTTGATTTCTTTACCGCCGTACGTAATGTAACACCCTTCATTACCCATTTGGACTTTCCCTGGGATAATGTTTCCATCATGCATACATCTTCCAATATGATACAATTCTCCAGATGACTTGTGTCCACCGGCGATTGCACCATCTACGTTTTCGCCATCTCTTGATGCTACCCATTTCAACTCTTCAGGTTTAGCAACAAGAACCTACCGGAGATAAAAGTCGGTCAATTAGAGAGTATATATATCTTCATATGATATACTTCCACCTGGACTAGCAACTGCCATTAAATCATGCTGTATCAATGGAATGGATTTACCTCATAATTAAAAATTTTGTGTTCTTTGTTCCCATGGGGTATGTAACAGCAATCGTGGGAGCTGTGAAGTTTCCCAGGAACGAGGTTCCCGTCGTACCATGCACGCGCAACGTACAAAGCTTGACCTTTGTCGTGGCCACCTTGCACCGCATTTGCAGGGACTTCTCCATTACCGGCCGCTACCCATTTGAACGGACTAGCCATTGGTCCTAACAATTTTCTCGACTCGGAAGGATTTCGGTTAACTCCTTTGCTTTCTCCAAGTAGAACGCAGACTTGTTTGCCCTAAAATAACAACAGTTACAGTCACTCACGTCAGAGCTTCCACACGTTAAGATTCAAGTTCATTTTTTAAATTCAGAAAGAAAATATTTAGTTCACGACGATTTATTATTACCAAATATTCAGGCGATTTTCAATGACTTTCTCTTTCAAAATGATTGTTTGATAAAACCAACTTGCAGTAGTCGAATAAAAGGCAGTTTATATGTATAACGGTCAAGTGAAAAGTAACAGAGGGAAACTACACAATTATCAAGCCGTCTCTCCTGTCTGGTTCATACCGTGTGGGTTATATGAAAAATTGTACATACAGACGTGAAGGTGACACGGAAACCGCTGTGGAAATTTTGGTAGGAAAAGATAAGGAGAAAGAATTCTTGAGAATTCCTTGATGATGACGTCGTTTCCCTCTAACTTAATTCTTGACTTAAGGAAGTGTAAGCTCGTTTTCATTTGTAGAATCTCAACTTCCGTGGGTCAAATGCGTCAGACTTTTCGCACAACGGAGGAAAAAAGTTCGTAGTGATGAAGCGGAAACTCGGACTGAAAACTCTCTTGGCCAATATCAACTTTCAGTTCCTACATTATTCCAACGAATTCAGTTCGGTCACCAAGTTAATGGGCTCATCACTTAATTGGATTGCCATATTGCATTCTATAGTGCATTAGAACTATATTGCTGCACCCTTTATACAGCATAAACAATTAAGATGAGAAATGTTTATAGAACAGAGGAGTGTATGCTGGCAAAAGAATGATATTGTTGATGATGATGATACTACGTGGAAAATATTCATACTGTAAACTATACTAATGTGGATAAGCTTTCATAATGAAAGCCAATGGGAAGCCCGGGTTCTCAATAAAACTTGGCAAAGAACCTCACTGAAGCCATTTCGCAAAAGAGCTTTGGCAAAAGCGTGAAACTCAGAGACACACACCGAAGGGAACAATAGCGAGTCATCAACTCATTTCACCATCACCAGACCAGCCATGTAGTCGGTCTGTGTCTTTGCAGTTATTGGAAAGGAAATTACTGTCGGATTATATGGAGATCTTGCTGATTGCGGAGCTGGAGTTTGTCTGCTGAACCTCATTTTGGGATTTGTCGCCGGGCTTATTCTCTTTCTCGTAGATGAGCAGTAGGACATTACCGGCTCGGTAGGTTTCAATTGTACTTCAAATAAATTATCCTGTCAGTTTATCCACTAGTATTACAGTTTATCCACTAGTAAAACTAAATGTAAAGTGAATAAGAATTCAATGTGACACTGGGTCTCGTTTCTGGAACTCCACAGTTCCTTAACGTTTGCGAGGACATCGTCTGGAAGGCTTGCCACACGGCAACCGTGAGCAATGAACGAATTCGAAGAAGTCGCCGTCTACACTCCAACAGCTCATGGCCACTCAACCGGACAAAGTTGGAGCCATGCGCGAGGCTGTTATTACCGTCCGAATCTGTCAAATTTGTTGATGAATCTTGCGCTGGTGTGCATCCCTAGAGTTCCCTGGAGCGCATCATCGTAGAATAATAATGAAACAATATAATATAGAACAATTAACAGACTACATAGAAGCGACTTCGGAAGTCTCTCGAACGTCTAGCAATTCTAAAAACCAGCAATTAATTGGAATCAATGCGGTCAACATGAAATTCCGCATTCCAAATGTCTCTCCCGTTCTCGAACATGCCCACCAACGAGAAACAATCTGACTATTTTAGAGGTGTAGGCTAAACCGGCGACTTTGGTTTGTAATCCTACGTGATCTCTAGAGGTCAACAACGACAACAAGTGAATAAGTCCGACCTTTTGATGCGGGATTGTTTTAATGAACTCCACTAACCATTTCGGATAGTGGTTGAATTTTGCATTATGACCAATTTTTAATACAACTCTATGTTAGACCTCCAGAGGTTATGACACGACAGGATCGGCAGCCCGGATCAAAGAGTAATGAAGAGATTCCGTGTCGTTAGTTGTTGTTATACAATAGAGCAACTTTTGAAAGTTTGTGCTGCCTCCAACGTGCGTATTTGGTCGCCACAAATGATAGTCATCGTGCGTACTTTAGTTTTGTTGGCAACTTAATTGTGACCAATTTATAATAAACAATTATAAATTATTGACATTTACTCCATAAAGATACAATTTGGCCTCTGATGTCCCAGCAGTTAGTAAGTCTTCAGGGCTGGATTCGTTGGAGATTTGTACAAAAAAGACGACGCCAGTGTCTTCCATTTCGACGCTAGTGTCTTCCGTTTCGACGCCAGTGTCTTCCATTTCGACAACAGTGTCATCCATTTCGATACCTTGCTCACAGTCTTTGATGGGGGCTGGACTTCGTAGTATTAAAATCAACACTCCAAGGCATAGCAGGATGTCCTGCAAGCAAATTACATGAGAGTATTATGACTTGTGAAATCTCGTTCAAATCCCAATTCAATAGGGGCAGTTTTAACACGAAGAAATCTACATTGCAATTTGTACAAGAAATAAAAATTACTTACCGCAGCAATGGTGCTGATGACCACCCAAAACTCAATATCTGTCAATCCTGACATTCTTTTGCTTGTTTACGGCAATGTGGAAAGGTTGGCTGCGACTGTAGTCGTCAGGAAGTCTTTCGATACACTGCTTAGCACTTCATCGTCCCACATGTTCCTTTATATGATGATTATGGTGGTGCAACAACCTTTGATTATAAAAAGCTAGTGTTCAGGAACGGGAAACATTTGGAAAGGTCTCGGCGCATCCCTCTGCTGAGCCGAAAATATGATTCAAGATGCCAAAGACAAATATTTTGAATGGGGAGACGATAGTAAAGAAGTCAAGAAAGTAAAATCGATACCAAAATTCCCGAAAAATCTGAAGAGAATTATCTGGACGCTTCCATGGAAAACATTGACGCTGCACAGCAGACGCAGAAAAGAGTGAACAGATTGTCCGGTCGTCCGTTTATTTATTCTAGAAAATGGCACTATAGTTTGGCAATTAAATGCTCTACAGTTTTCTCTGCGGAGAATATACAACCCTCAATGCCAGATTCTACAAATCCATCCCCAGCGGCCAAAAGTAATGGTGAATTAGACAATTGCACGAAGCCAGGTGATCCTTGGTAACCAATGTCCACCTGATTTATAAAAGCAGAATGTCAAATAAACCGACGCAGGTCACTCCAAAATAAAATAAATAAATCAACACTCACCTGCGAATATCGCCACTTTTGACACTTGACGTAATCCGGCGTCTTTCCCTCCAGCGTACGAAACTTGCCTTGGATTTTATCAAGAAGAATATCCTTGACTTGGTCAATGGTCTTCTCTACATTTTCTTTGCCGAACTGTACCGTAGTGTGGACTACAACTGCTGACATCTCAGATGTCGAAGAACTTGATCCCAAAGAACGTTTCAGATTCTCTATCGTCCAATATCGAACAACCGGATCATTTCCTACATAATTTGCAGCACCTTCGCCAGGTGCTGGCTCCAGTTTCTCGGAATAGAAAAGACCTAATGCGTAGCGCGATGTGTATTGCACAGACTCGAGATTAGTTTTTACAGTTGGATCTAAAAATATCATAAACAAAATTGTGCTATTGTTAAAAACATCCATGCGGGAATAAGTACCAGGAAAAGTCTAAAAATCATACCCAGAATGTCATCTATGCTTTGCAGCTGCAAAATTTGAGGCACCGGCATTGTCGAAATGACCGCATCGAAAACATCGCCAGTATTTCCTTCACCTTCCGGCATAACCTGAAGCTGATTTCCATGAATATTTATGGCCGCTGCTCGCTTGTTGAAACAAGTTACTTTGACATCTGCCTAGAAACCACACAAATGTAAAGTACAATCGTGCATCAAATCCAAAACTAGACTCTTATCTAATTAAAACATAAGACGAACTTACATTTTGCAGAAAATGTTTGACAATGGAAGCAGTTCCTTGAACACAAACATAATTCTCTCGTTCATCATTGGGTTTCTGTCTGTAACCAGCAATTTCCGATGCGGGGAATTTCCTTATTAGTCCCGCCGCTACCAGAGCTACGATTAAAAATGTTCAATCATCATTTCGAAAATACAGCAAACAATTTTCCAAATAAATAATTTCAACTCACAATCAAAATAAGGCCTGGACCAAGATTTGGATCCAGTCTGTGTCAAGTACTGCGCTCCCAAGTCGGCATAGCAACTCGAATCCTTCGGGTTTCTCGATGTCGAAAATCTTCCTCCAGTTCCTCTAGATTTTTCCCACAAATGTACTTCAATAGGACAACTGAATTTGCTTGCCAATTTCTTCAAATTGAAAGCAATTAAAGCACCAGTTGGACCAGCACCAATTAGTAGAATCTTCTTGGTCATGGCTGATCTAAAATACGAAAAAATTCTCGTCTACAGTCCGGTAAAATTTTCTTCAAAAAATTTAACAATTTCTAGAATTTCATCTCAGTTAACTTTTGAACTGGAAGTAAATTGATGATGCAATTTAATTCCAATAAAAAATTCGTGAGAATTTCAGCCAAGCATGAACTTGGCGGTCGAACTTACTTTCTCAAGTTTTCCTGATCGATCCCAAATGTTCTTTGAGTTTCAAAGCAATCCATTTTGTCTTTCTATTTTACAAATAATTTGTCCTAAAATTACAAGTCAAGTGTCCATACTAGTTGATAGAATTGAATGTCCAGATTATGCAAGATCCAGAGTCAAGGACATTGATGTCATTGCCATGTGCCTGTTCCAGTGATATTCCATACGCATGTTTTTGCGTCATGAGTGAGCAAAAGTTATACAAACATTTTAAATCCAAAACAAAAGGGAAGCCATTTATAGTTGCCAGGTGACAAAATTGCTATTAGTTAAATAGATTAAAAAAAGTTATACATAATGTAGAAGCACATGACATAAGCAAAAGACTGTAGGCACGCGTAAACATGGAACTTTACGACACTACTTGTTTATGCAAAAGATAAAAACAAATTATCTTCAACTCAAAGCAAAAGCCAACATGAAAGCATTTAGTAAAAGTTTCCAAAAAACTTTCTCCAGTTATTTTACATGAAAAAATACAGCGAAAGTCACGCACATCAAGGATGGCAATTGGCAACATGACCAAAATGGCAATGAATGCCAAAAATTTCTCATATCAGCACTATAGCTTGTGACAGCTACTTGTATCATTTTTAGGTCAAACGTTAAATATATTCCCATAGATACACACTTATATTCATGAAAAATGACTGAGTATGACAAATACTGCGTGTCTGTATCAACTTACATGGACTAAATAAAATATCACGCTTCCAGCATGCAGTTCCAGATTGCCCCAAGCATGAGAGATTGACGTCGATCATTTCAAGAATAATTGACCATTTTCTCCACACCATTTCCCACAGACTTGATTCAGTGTGATCATCATCATCATCAAAAACGTCGGCATTACATTACTTTTCAAAAATTCTACAAAGTTCTGTATACAAGAATTTCGACACCACACTTATATTTGCGTTGTGCACCGTGGACGAGAGAGCGGAAAGTTTTAGCTCTCATTTACACTCTTCCGTGTGCGTCAAGCCCTAAAGAAAACTGCCTTTACTTAATGGAGGCAATTGGACCCTAAAAGATAGCCAACTCTTTTCAATTCATTAAAATGAATACAAATGCAATGAGTCAAACCATAGTTCATAAATGCTGTTGACCTGTTTCCATTCTGATAACACCGACAGAGAGCTTCAAATCTCACCGTTAACTCGCTGTAACAAGTCCTGATAAAATGTATTGCTTGACTGTCTTTGCAACAATTTGTGCATTTATTTATTATTTTTTCAGCACCTGACCTGTTGCACTTTGTTGAAGCTTGAGAATCCAGATAGATTTGCCTTTTTTCGGAGCAACTTGGAACCGGATGTGCCATGTGATTGATCCTTGGGAAGAATTTGAATTCAAGGTCGAAGTTTTTGTGGCCAAAATTGTTAGAGGTTAGTATGAGTTTGGCTCGGCTCATATTAATTTTTCAGGTCCAGAAATTGATGGACCTAGCAAAAATCAATAGATTGTGGCTACAAATATTTGATTAATAATGTAGTGTGGTGGAGGACAAATCTGCTGTGTTTGAGGCCTGCCTAGAGGAATATATAGAAAAATAATCAATCATTTATTTACCAATGGACTTACACATAAATATACATGTTGGATGTATAAAGATAAAGTGAGGATAAAATCATATGTGATTACTGATTACTCAGTTACTCGTGATTCATTCGCTGCTCTGGATACTTGTGTCAAAGTAATTCAACTGAAATTATTTTCACTGAAATTTCATACATTTACTTGGAATTCTAAACTAATTGCTCTGTCTTTGAACTTTGTTTCAGAGAGTGCGGGAGAAAGAGGCGGAAATCCTTTGTGCTGATTGATGTCAAGGGTGATGAAAAAGTGTTGCAAGTGCTACTGAATTGCCTTTTATTTGTTGGAATTAGTGAAAAAGTATTGGTGATTTGTGAGTTAACTCCTCTCCACAGCTAAAATCGGAAATAAATTGTGGACATTATAGTCCCATTATTTGTGCCGCATGATTGAGATTGTAGGAAAACGGTGCTCGATGATAAGAGCCGGGAAGCTCGTTTACTTTGGTCCCATTAACAGACAGATATTAATTTCCGATTCTAGTACTGAAGAAAAAAATCAATCCCTTAGTGCTCAAACTTGTCCAAGACATCGGATTTAAATATGAACGGAGGAAGTAATAAGAAGAGCAAGGGTTATGGATCCTTGGAAGAGACGGATAGGCCCGATTTATTGGATCAAGAAGAAGAAGAAGAAAGAACTCGAGCTAACGATGTGGATGCTTTCAGATCTGTGTTTGTTGATGATATGCATGAGAGTTATATCAGTCAGATTCGGCAGCAGGCTAATACTGAGGGGCCGATTCAGGCCAATTGGTATGTACCGAGGTCAAGAAGAAGGTGAGTTGCTGTCTGTTTTTGGACCATGCCGTCATGAGCTTTTTTTTCGTGCCATCATGACCATTTTTTCCATGACACCATGACCTTTTTTTTTTTATCCATGTGACCGTTTCATTCGACTGTATTTCAGGCCGATGGTTCGAACAAAATCAGAATCCGACTTTAATGCATTGCTCACGACTGAAGATGTGAACGAAATCCGAAGCAAATTGATCCGACATTATGGAAAGGGCAAAGGGTTTCAGTTGAAGAAGGTCCCAAAGTTTACGAGGAAACAGACTTTTGCATTAGCTGCCATAGCCCTTGTGGACTTTACAAGTTTCTGCGCAATGGCCATCCTGGCGCCTTTTTATCCTAATGAAGTAAGCAAATTGTTAAACAATTGAAGAGATTATATTTCATTTGGCAGATATGAGTTAGGCTGATGTATGCGTTTTCTTTGTTGCTATTTCTTCACAGTCTGCAATAAAAGGTGTACCGACATCTATATCCGGTTTCGTGTTCAGCATTTATGCCCTTGTGGTATTCCTATCATCGCCGATCATGGGAATAATTGTGAGTGGAATTTTTCAACAAAAGCTTTTCATGCTCTAGGTTGCTATTGCTTGAAATTTGCTTTCCCTTTCAGATTACCCATGTCGGTCCGAAGTTCATGCTCATAGTTGGGATAATTTTAGGAGGCTCGTGTAATATTTTATTTGGGTAAGGAATATGACAATGAAAAATGAAGAAGATAATTCCGGTATGCCGCTTACTCTAATGTAAGCTCGCATTACAAAAAATGTGGCTGAAATTAATTGGGTGGATTTTTCAGGATGCTTGATCGTATTGATGATACAGTCACATTCATCACGTACTGTTTTGCAGTGCGAATCTTTGAAGCTTTGGGTGCTGCTATGATATCAACTTCCTGCTACACTTTTGTGGCGCAGATATTTCCAGACAATCTGGGAAGTGTTCTGGTAAATTTTTAACTGGATTTTTCCTCTCTACATGACAAGTTTGTGTTACTTGATACTTCCAGTATTGAATATCAAAATGTGCATTGCAGGGTATACTGGAAATTTTTGTGGGGCTTGGACTAAGTGTGGGACCTGCGATCGGAGGATTACTCTACGATGTGAGTAGCCATATGGATTTTAATAATGACGTGTCAAATAAAGTACTGACCACATCTAATTTTTATTTACTTTTAGTGGGGCGGCTATGGCCTTCCTTTCTTCTCTCTGGGAGTTGTAATGCTCATTACGATCCCCGTCAACATCTATCTACTTCCAGCCACTGATTACAACGATCACGTACAGCCGGAGGTGGGCACATGGAAACTGATCAAACTTCCTCCTGTTATCATCGTCTCCTGTGTTATCATGGTCGTCTCAAATACTTGGGGCTTCTTGGACCCAACACTTGAGCCTCATCTGAGAGAAGTGAGGCGCTCATGACCAGTCTTAACTGACAGCTATGATGATGATGCTAACCGGTCTAACATGTGTTTTTTTAGTTTGATCTTTCTGCTAAACAACTTGGACTATTTTTCCTTCTTTGTTCAATACTTTACGCCATGTCCAGTCCACTTTGGGGTTATGTGGCTGATAAAATGCAACACACTTGGATACTCATGGTCATTGGCCTTCTTTTCTCTGGCGTCGGCTTGATTCTTCTCGGACCTTCGCCCTTGCTTGATCTCCCGAAGTGAGTCGAGTCATAATGGTGGAAATGTTTAGTAATCTGGAAGACTAATGGAAACTGAAAGTTAATGCAATGAATGACTCCTTTTGTCTCGCAGTACCATATGGCTCAATGTTGTAGCGTTGATAGTAATTGGGACGTCTGTCTCCATGGCATTGCTCCCGACTTTTGAGGCTTTATTGGACTTTGCTGTGTAAGAATTTTAATTTTTTAGCATCGGGCTTCAAATTTCCTTTGAAATTGCATCAAAATTGAGGTATAATTTTCCTTGAAATTCCAGCGAAGGTGGCTATAATGACGACCTTGCCACGTACGGAGTCATTGCCGGACTCTGGTCGTCAATGTACTCGTTGGGGTAAGTGGTCAACTAGCTTTAGATTGACAAGTTGTTCAATTGATAATAATGTGTTCATTTGACAGAGAGGTGATAGGGCCCTCGCTGGGAGGCTTTCTCTTACAACGTTATGGCTTCCCAGTTTGTTCGACAGTAATGGCGGCCATGTGTGTTTTTACGGTATGGGAAAAAGTGATGGATAAAAAAGAAAATTGGGTGCTAGTTTAATTGTCTAAATACTGCAGGCACTGCTAACGCTCATCTACTTTTTATCATTTCATCCCATGACGCCAGAAGACAGCTCTCCTCAGTCCAGCACCCGTGAAAAGACAACGATTGCATCGGACAGTGGAATTAGTGAATATGGTCGGACATCAACGTCCTCCAAAAGTGAATCCAAATCCTCATCTTCATCCTCGCTCTCTTCTCCCCCCAATAATTGTGAAATTGTGAATGAAAAGTCTCCGCTGTTGTCACGGAGCCTAAATAACAGCAGTAATGACTTGATATCCGACTTGGATGTAATGAAAAGGTCAACAATATCTGCCATTGAAGTCCCAACCGATGGAAATAATTCGACATATTATGGAAATAGTTATAGCTTGCCCAAGATTTTGAAAAATGTTAGTCTGACTGAATTTGGTGCTGTAGAAATCTAAAAGCGAGAGTCGTTATTTTTATTCGGCGTACAGTTTAGTAAATCGAAAAGACTGGCCAAGGCAAGGCAGCTTTAATTTGCTGTGAGCAATTATTGTGATGGGCAAATGCTGCTAAACTGATTACCTATACCTGCAGCGGTTGAGTATAAGCCTTGGCTTTGTGTGTTAAAGTTGTGGCATTTGTGTATATAGTCGTTGTACATAGCAACTTGATTTGGCCAAGCTGTTCATATTTTTTTGTGATAATTCAAGCTAATCAAATGTGACCTGAATGAATTGAGAATAGTCTGAATAATTTGTTCACTTCTCTTGTCGATAATTTGGAGAATTATAATTATGATTGAGTGCCTTGGTTTCGTTTCTTTAAAAATTGAAAAAAATATGTAACTTATCTGATTAACTTTCAGTTGTATAGTCGCTAATAATGTGGAGCTTGTTATTGTCACAAAATCATTTCTCTCAGTCATTCATTGAGCTCAATATCTTTGTGTATATGTTTTTATATGTTACCTACCATATGAAGTAATATGAAAATAAATGTGAATTTAAATGGAATTCTACGTGCGGTAAGGAAACCGGAAAAATATTTAATTTTTAAATGTTGACGACGCATTTATTTCCATTACCAAATAATCTCTCACGCCAGAGAAATACAAATCTCATTCTACTCTACAGAATTATCTCCTCGCCACTCCAAATTGCCATTCATCTGAGCAGACAACTAAAAATATTAGAGAGTTCCAAATCCACACGAGGGCGATAGCATTGGTCCGAAAGAGTCATTTCCAATAGTACTGCATATATATAAGAAGAAGGCACCAATCCACTACAAAGCCTATTCCGAGTAATTCAAGTCTTACGATAAAAGCATTAGCTTGACATATAGCTTCTTGTTTTTTTCATAAAATAACTTAATAGAGGAAAACATTATTGCAAATCTCCCACTAATAAAATACACCACTAGAACCACATCAGGTCTCTCAGGAACACACAGGATTACAATTTTCAGGGAAGACAATCAAATCAAATTATGCGTAGACCGATTACAGTGCGATATATTTACAGAAAATACTTTACATTAGGCCATGACTTTATCCAGAATAATTCATTACATTTGTCTGGATGAGTATACAAAAGCTGACCAGATTATTATTATTACGTTTCGTATGGAAGAGTGTTCCATTTTAGTGTAAAACCTTCTTTCATGTCGAGTGTGAGATTTTTCAGTTCCAGAACGTTTGTCTATTAAAATAATTTTTGAAATTTTTTGGATTAATTACAATGCAATTTTGTAAATTAATTTATAAAAAATAAAACTGAGCTCACCTGGGTGTCATATTTGAAAGCAAAGTCAACATTGTTGAGCACAACATTAGACACATTACCCCGTACCCCTCGAACTTGGACAAAGCCCAAGTACATTTCAGCATCTGTGTATCCAGCATGAACCACGGACATCTTGAGATCATTGTTTGTGGCCGTCAGCTCGAACTCGTTATAATTTCCAGTTACGAATGGAGCTACAA
>JAQIWI010001200.1:0-18230 GCA_034698825.1 Deuterosminthurus bicinctus | reverse complement strand
TTGCGAAAAATGCGAATTTTTTCGGAAAACGTGCGAATTTTTTTGAGAAAAAAGTGCGAATTTTGGTTGTCTCTAATTATGTAAAAAGAAATCGCAAGTTGCAGTTGATATTTGCATAATGAAGCTCGCAGTTTGTATAATACATTCTAAAATGAAACTTTCATTTGTTTATACATAAAGTAACAATGATAATATTGACATTTAAAAGCCAAACGGTAAGGTAACACTATGGACGAAGGCCTTAAAGTGTAGGTCGATTATGCAAATACTCCCAAGGCTTTAGAGCCGGTCGGGGGGACTCCGAGAGAGGGAGAGAGTGAAGTTTTCAAGGTCAAATAAATGTAAATTGAGTCTCCCGTCCCGACCTCCAGGTAGCAAACTATTTGGACTCGCAGTCTTTTCAGCACGCCGCCATTCGGTAAGATCACCATCTCAATCTCCACCTGTTTACAATGACACCATATTCTGATTAAATTTGCCGTTAAATTTGGCATTAAATTTGCTTAAAAATGCTTCGCAAAACTCACTTGAGGCTGATTGGCCTTCTCAACAATGGCGATGCCCAGCTCCTCGGACATCCTAAATTTCTGTCCAGCAGAAACCTCATGCGGTGCAAATCCAAAGCCTTCAAGGTACAAGTCGCTCCAAAAGTAATGTTGATTATCATTCCGACAATCGTCATCAAAAGTAAATCGTTTCCCATAGCTCCACCCAACAGTGAGTAGCTTGAGTGCCTTGACCCCAAATAGCGGGTTCTTGGCATGTGCGGGTCGTACGACATAATGAAAGCCAGGCAGAACTCTGTTATCAACGAACGTGCCTGGAAGACAAATAGAAAAACATGTGACAAAATCTTGAAGCAGTGAGAGCGAAAATCTTATCTTGAAGCATCTGGCGCAGTTCGTACCAATGACTCGGAGCTCATGACGACATAATCCAGTAATAGTATAAGTGACCGGGACATCCTGAATGAATTCACCCCGGACTGTAATCCTCCTGGAATGTGAGGCGACTCCAGGGACAAGAGTTAAAAGCTTTTGATGTGTGGCAAGCTCCAAGCTACAGTTCATAATTCGAATTATCTTGACAGTTGCCTCATGAGTTGCTTTGGATGCGATATGCGATGGCAATAACTGGGATGATCCGCTCTGAAAAGTGTCCTATCGGAGATTCAAACTGTTGAGTATGAAACTCATGAATAAATTTGCATAATAATAGTAGCAGGCAGACGGTAATGACGTGTGCGATTAGCTTATGGCTTTTACGTTACAAACCAAACGAACCACGACTCATTTCTCAATCGTACCATCTGACAACATTAAATGTGACTGCTCCTCTTGTGGATCCTGCAAAAAATTCCATTATTGTCTCATTTGCTCAGGCTTTGTTTGGCCATTTTGACCTTGACTCATCTTATTTTGAATCACTTCACAGTTGCCAATCATCTTATGACTCGCGTCCGAAATGGTGAACTTATCTCCAGGATTAACCACTTCCAATTCAAAGCCAAAACCTTCGCGACGGGAGTCGGACCAGAAGTAATTGCTGCAATTTGTCTCTACAAATAGAATTTCATGTGATGAGCCAGATCAATAAATCAAGGAAATTGCCCCTATTTAATATTCACGTACCTGTTCCCGTTTTTGTCCCTTTCGTCAGCTTGAAATGTTATGATCTTCCCGTAGCCTTGACCCACGGACATGAGTCGCAGTGCACGACCTCCGAAGAGGTACTTGGATGTGCTCAATGGACGCACCCTGAAGGCGTTTAAACAAAATTAGAACGCTTACAGCATTTCATGGTGGTCATGAGACCTCTACTTAAGTACTAAGTTAGTTAGTTAGTAAGATAGTTACCAGTAATGGAAACCCGGGACGATTCTGTGGTTGACCACAAGCCCAAAAACGGTGTTCATGTGGCTGGAGGCCTTGGATTTTGCATGAGGCTGCAATGTTTTACTGGTCACTGTTATCAGTCGCTTACGTAATGGCGGGCGGCCTTTTCTCACGTTGGACTGGGCTTGGTTTTATGGAGGCATGTTGAGGTTTGTAAGGGGCAAATTAAGGCTAAAGAGAGCGAGTTCAAGAGTGCGTCCGAACTGGAGGAGGTTCAACGTGCAACTGACTGAATGAATAGAACCGACGGAAGCGTCGTAAAGCCTTATTATATAAGTCAACCGAGCACATGTGAAAGATTCAAAGAGACGTGCAATGTAAACTAGTTGATGACGGTGGTGACGCATTTCTCAGGCTTCCTCTTTGTACTGATTTTATTTGAGCCTGAAAAACTGGACCAGATTTTGGCATGTTGGGTGTGTCAACAATGGGAGTTGTTGTAGGTTACAAACGCCTAAAAGATGAAAATGATTTTTGGCTGAAAGATCCTGAAAATTTGGGATTTTTACTGTAACTGATAAATTGGAATTTTTGTTGAAAAATGAAGAAGAAACTTCTATGAACTTTAGGAAAATGTGGGTCAATTAAAAGGAAAATTCATGTGGGCTGCATTTGAGTTAAATTTGTGTCAACGTCAACTGTGAGGCTTATGTTTGCATAACTGTGTAAGATAAAATTGTTCCTGTAATCAAGGTCAAGAACTGAGCAAGTTAAGAAATGACTTGATGTCTGAATACTTTTGTTATGATTAGTAGACAGTATTATCTAGGACATTACAATGCTGATGTAGCATATATACGGGCATTGTCCCAGGATATTGACTAACTGATTATGAACCTTTGGTTTGTTATGACATGTGATTTGGACATGGATGAATGTTTCTTTCTACGTTACTATTGGTATTAAAGTTAATCGGATTCTATCTCCCATAGGAGAAGTAACTCTTGTCTTCCTTCCTGAACTCATTACTTTTGGCATGTAGCACTCACCCAGCAGCTAATGGTATTCCCAGTTAGTACAACTTCATTGAGTTCATAGCTGAATAGGAATTGCTCAACAACAATTGACCCCGATGTAGCATGTGCCAAACTAAAGAGCAATGTTGAGAAGTTTGAGCCTTGTTGATATTTTTTGTTTAGCTTTTGCTATACTTTTGCTTGCTGTTACAACACGACTGGCATTCAATTTCAATTCAGTTTATGTAGAACAGACTTTGGTCGGTATGTGAGATGAGAATGTGCATGTGTTATTATTTCGGGTGTGCTTGTATACAGTGCGTGCCGACTGGGTTTATTTGCAGTGTGCATGGGCTTTGGTAGTGTTGCGACAAATTCTTGTTGGGTACCTTTGGAACCCTAAATTTTGTTTACATGGTAAAATTGAGAAATGATAAAGGTCATACTTAGGCCTGATTTAACAGTGCCGTCAGTACGCCTAGTTCTTACACTCAACTAGTTATTACATAACAAAAACTGAAATCAAAAACCGATTCGATTGCAAAGCTCCTGGTTTACTTGAATTTTCTACTCCCATTTTTACTCCCATCACCGAATTTTGATTGAATTGATCTGATCTTTTTCAATATCAGTAACAAAAAATATGTGAATTCATTAATAAAAGTATACTACAGTGAATTTTTTTACAACGACATCAATTAACATAAATACCTACATTCTAAGTAACAATACTCAATGCTTCCTTTTTCTCTTATTAGCTACCTTAATTTTCCTCTCATAAGCAAGTGGTTCCCCTGCTCTACCAAAACCTCCTCCATTTAAGCATCCAAATCCATGTGACATATCTTTACAGTTCTTACATTGACCCTTTTTGTAGTGGTTGCGAAGTGAAGCGTGAACGTAAGGAGTGTCCCCTTGATTGAAAAATTTCTGCTGTTGGATGTTTTGAGCACCTGGGATCCCTTGACGTTCCATCTCCCTTGCACTTACTGTCTTCACGATACCTTGCAGGTCTTTTCCAAGTCCTTTGCCCTCCTGATATCCCCAAAGCTTCATGATACGCACGCATTTCGGAAATCCGACGAAAACGTTATCCACAACGTCATTTGCCGTCTCATCGCTCCATTCTTGTCTAGCTTTTAAGTAAACTTTAAGCTTCTTCTTGGTAATCTGCTCACGAGTTTCGAGGAGAGTCATGCCAAAATTTTCGAAGCGTTCTCCTCCTAACCATGGTATGTTTCTTATTACTGCCTTCAACTTTCGGCCTGTTGGCACATCCATGGCTGCCTCGGCTCGAGCCAACGTTCTCTCGTGGTGCTCAGCATAATATTCTGATATTATTTCTCCTGCACACATACAAAAACTCATTATTTCAAACTGCAAAAAATTTAAAACAAGGTAACTCAAAACTCTGGCAACTTTGTCTATTTTAAATACACTGCGTCATCGCTCACGAGTTTAAATCCATAACCCTGTTATCACGTTTACTGTCCACTATCAGCCACTCATTTTTAAAATACTCATGTCAAAGTTTCGTCCCTCCTGGATATCTCATCTTTTTAAAACTCCTCTTGCATAAAAAATAAACCCTCACCTATTTCTTGCTCCCTTGCGGTGAGAACGTAAGAAGTACTCTCACCTCGGTTGAAGTACCCTTCCGGCAGTTGTACGTAACCAGGGTCGGGAGTGCACCTTAAAACAAAACAAATGTATATTAACAGTTAAAAACTCGTTTTATTTGGACGCCTTGAATGTTCATCATCTTTATGTTCTTGAATAAAACATTTCACGCACTTGACGTCACAGCAATCATTTCCGTCTTCGGTTTTGAGCTTGTGGAAAGGTCTCTCTAAATGAACTTCTTCCGCAAGTCCTGCTGGTAGCACATATAATGCTGGAGCTACTGCGTGCTTGCATTTATGCAATCCTGACGGCGGATGATTCTCACACATATTTACCTATAAAACAGGAATCATTTGCATTAATAATTTTGCAGTACTTAAAGCATAATGATCACTTCATAATATGGGTTTTGGACGATAATGCAAAATTTGATGAGGGTAGTTTAGCCTTACGAAACCGATTGATTACTTGTAAAAAAAATTTAACAGTCATTTTCGGTTGTATGTGGCAAAGATTTAGAATTTACTTCAATTTTTATTATTCCAAACATATTTTGAATGC
The DNA here is from genome assembly GCA_034698825.1 of Deuterosminthurus bicinctus. NCBI lineage: Eukaryota > Metazoa > Arthropoda > Collembola > Symphypleona > Bourletiellidae > Deuterosminthurus > Deuterosminthurus bicinctus. The sequence continues at coordinate 13,195 of JAQIWI010001200.1, read as the reverse complement.
CATTGTCCCTTACATTAATCAACTTAAAACCCCCGATTTTGGAGGTTTAACTCCGTTTAAATAAAAAGTTTTGTTATTTTTTATTTTATTTCATTATCTTTTAAACGAAAAAAATAGTTTGTCGGAATTGGAGCATTCGTTCAGGAGACATGAGAAACCCCCGATTAATCGGGAGTCAGAGATCAATCCGGGCAACAGGTACCAACAATTGTGATAACTAGTCCTTTACAACTAACTTATTTGGATGTGACAGAATTCTGACACCCTAATGGCCACATTGCCCAGGTTGGCTGTGAAATGACTGCGCAAGTTAATGTAGGATTTTCTAAACTTGTATACTATCATACTAGACAGGCGTACGTACGCAAATGAGAAATGGACGAATTAAAGATGTAGAGTTGATACGACGACGACCAGAGGCCAGCAGACGTGACATAGGAAATTCCATGTGCTTATTTACAGGTACCCCGGAAATTAGCAAGAAAATTTGGTTGGAAATGCAACAAGAACCAGAAAAGGTCTCGGTTCTGTTTAATTCGCTTCTGCCTGCACTATTGAAAATTTCCGGCAAAGCTCCCCCTTTTCCTGAAATCATCAAGACGCGAAAGCCCTTTGGAACGATGGAATAAACAATTGGACTCCTTGTTAAACTTAACACTCCGCCGGTGTCATACTTTGTCAAGAGAAGTCAACATATTGGCATCCTTGCTGACACATACACACACATATGCCTGCGCCTTCCGCCCTAAAAGCCACAAAAGCAAACAGTGCGGTAGTGGTTTAGTAAGAACTACAGCAACAGCCAGGAATTCCCACTGTCTGAGCCTCTTTTGCTAATCTGGCCGCAAAATTTTGCCAATTTTTTTGTTGCCTCAACCACCCGACACATGACTTGCTAATCAGGCTGCCCTGCACTAGATACAGTTTCCATTCAGACTGAAGTATGAGGCGAATTGTAAAAAAATGGCAGCCAGATTTGCCACGCTCGTAATGATTCAACAAGCACTGGAACCTCAAATCCGCTGTGCTAGTCGTATCGTAGAAAAAGCTAAAAAACAACAAACCATCGAGGACCTCCACGAGCTCCTTCCTTTTATGAGATAGCTATGCGAGCAAACGGCTGAGGCCACATTTGAGCATGTTGCTAACGACCTATCCGAAGTACTAGATATTCTCAAAGTTCGAAACGGGACTGTACCGCCGCCCAAGTTCTCCAGCCCTGACCGTATGGCTCAAATAAGTGAGAGAATTCATGAAGCCTCTGGTAACACAAAGTGCACACATACTTTCGGTGACGGAATTACGTCTAAGCGATGTGATTTACAAGCGGTGGGCAATGCGACCATTATGGAAGAGAAGGAAATGAATGAATGCTTCATGAAGCTTCTAGAGCGACCCAAAAGCAGAATAAGCAGGAAACAGAAGAAACTGTTCGAAAGAATCAGAATTGGGGGTTGAAAAAAAGCAGAATTTGGGTCGCCTTATATGGCTCTGCTTTTTGGTCAATCAGCCCAAAACGTCAACTGAATATCCGACGAGGCTAAAATGACAGCATACGGTTGGATGAATGATGTTGATGTATCCATTTGTGTGATTTATTTGTTTACCCTCTGCTTTGCGTGCTACTTTGATGGATGACACAGAAAACCACACTATTTCCATTACTATTCCATGCATGAAGCTGGCAAATTTTGGCAATAAATCGCATGTTACTGTGCAGAATATTATTGTAAGAACAACAAAAAATTAAAAATATAAGAAAATAAAATAAAATAAAATAAATAAAATGAAATTTATTTAAATTAAATTTAAATTATTTAAATGTAATTTTATTTATTTTAATTTAATTTATTTAAATTTATTTACTTATAAATTTTATTTATTGTAATTTATTTGAATTTAATTTACTGTAATTTATTTTAATTTAATTTATTTAAATTTAATTCAATTTATTTAAATTTAATTTAATTTATTTAAATTTAATTTAATTTAATTTACTTAAATTTAATTTAACTTATTTCAATTTAATTTATTTAAATTTAATTTAATTTAATTTACTTAAATTTAATTTAACTTATTTAAATTTAATTTATTTAAATTTAATTTAATTTATTTAAATTTAATTTAATTTATTTAAATTTAATTTAATTTATTTCAATTTAATTTAATTTATTTAAATTTAATTTATTTAATTCTAATTAAATTGTATGTTATTCAGCTTGCAGTGGCTACTCCCAAATAGTCATGAAAAGTTGCTGAGTTCAATTGAAACTGTAAATGTTTTATTATTTCTCCTGCAATGAAATATCTAACCTGTCAAGTTTATTTTAAAATTGAATAAAGTTTCCAAGAAACAGTATCTCAGATATTGTGGCAGTTCAGCTGTAACTTTTGTATCTGACAAGATCATGACAGGCTCACAAGCTTGAAGAATAAAAGCCTTACAGTTATATTATTCCTGAGCTAACGGTTAAATTTAGATGATCGGCGTTATTATTGTTAAAAATGAAAGGGGAAGGACCTAAGGCTTTTTTAGAGCTGGAAAACCTGGAGGAATTTTCCTGGCGGTTCCACGCCTTTAACTTTTGTGGGCCCTTTGTGTATAAATATTCAAGCTGGGACCAGTTGGAGGTCAGGTTGACGGGGAACTTTGCTTCATGCAGTTGAGCTGGAGAAGTTGGTTTGTTTTAGGAATGTAAATTTAAAATAAAAGGAAGAAAAAATAGAGAATTTCATTTTTGGTAATCTTTTGGGGAACTAATTTTATTTTTTGTGAATTTTTAGGATTTTAATTTTTGTTTTTATTCATTTATTGGGATTTTTATTTTATGTTGCTTATTTTATTACTTTTTGCAAAAATCACTTTAAATGAATAAAAACAAAAAAAAATCCTAAAAATTCACAAATAATAAAATCCCAAAATTTTACAAAAAATAAAATCACCAAAACTAACAAAATTTTAAAAATTAAATAAAATTAAATCTTCAAAAACAAAATTAAATTGGATCCACAAAAATAAAATTAAGTTACCAAAAAATTTACCAAAAATGAAATAAAAGTAAGTCCCCAAAAATTTACCAAAAATGAAACCAAATTCCTAAAAGACAAATATATTTTTTCTAGATTTTATTTTAAATTTAAATTCGAAAATCAAACCAACTGCAGCGCACTTGCCCGACAATTTTTAAAGGCCGTAGTCAAGCCAAGACAGCAAAAAAACAAAGAAATGCTGAAATCTTACCACAAGTATCAGGTGTGGAGAAAGAGCAGGAGAATGAGCAGAAGGATGAGCAGGAGGATAAGCAGGAGGATGAGTAAGAGGATGAGCAGCCAGCAAAAATCCACAGGGCTGGAAAAAAAATAATTTTAAAAATAAATGAATTTAATTTTAAAAAATAATTTTTAAAATAAATAAATTTAATTTAGAAAAAAATAATTTTAAAAATAAATAAATTTAATTTAAAAAAAATAATTTTAAAAATAACTAAATTTAATTTAAAAAAAAATATTTTAAATAAATAAATTTAATTTAAAAAAAAATATTTTAAATAAATAAATTTAATTTAAAAAAAAAATTAATTCAACCCTTTCTAGGAGGAGAACACCTGGAAGAAGAAGACCTAGTTTCCACAAGTTTAGGCGCGGTGACTGAGCAACAAGAAGAGGAGGATGAACTGGAGATCCAGATTTGATGCCTGAAGGCAAGCGGGAGAATGCTGGAGAAAAGCTTTGCTGGAATGAAGTGGAGCGAAATGAGCTGGACTGGATGCTTCTCTTTCTCTTGATTTTCTCAGCGACAGTTATTTCCTTTTTCCTCTCTGCCAGCTTTTCTCTTCAACAAACAAAATTCAATTGCTTTTGTTTATTGAGGCTTTTCATCAAAAGTTTGATTACCATCGCAACGCATGCATGTAGAAAATATTTACTTGTAAACTGCAGGCAACGTCCATTGCATTTGTTTTGGAAATCACTCTTGGGGCTGGATGCAACTGACAACAAAGATACAAATGCATATAGCGCACTTATAAACTTTCATGAAATTTCAATGCCTCTAGTCGTCTGCAGATGAATTAATGTAAAGTCAACGTGTCTCTGTCTTAAAAATAAAACGTCAGCATAGAGTGCACATTGCCCTCTGCAGCACATTTCATGTTGGGAGCGTAAAAGAAAGGTCCCTGCGTTGGATTTTGTAGAAGTAAAAATCGAAAATAACTTTATTTTTGAGTTACATGTGGACCTCAAGAGACTTAAGTTTGACAACAATAAAATGCACCCCTCATAAAGATTTAATTGTCACGCACATCAGCTTTTATTCAACGTATTAATATTACATGTTGAACGTGACAGAATCAACTTTTTGATGAATGTAAAAGAACCATAAGAGAAAGCAATACAAGTTCAATATACGCCTTTGGCTGCATCCATATTAAAGAGATCATTCATTTTTGTAACTTTGCTAAAAGCTACAAAAAGCTTCCGCACGCTTCGCCAGCAGTTCGTGAATCTCTTCAAGGTACTTTTTGCTCAAATCCAGAACTTTGTGGCGTTTCAAGTCCATCAGAGGGATATTTTTCTCAGTGAAAATCCATGTGGCTGGGTTGTCTAGTGACCTCCTAACAGTCGAGTAAGCTTCTCGTTTTAATCAGGTCACAGATTTGCTCCAATAATGGCTGCAAAAAATAACGTTCAATTTGACATGAAGTAGTGACTTGAATGAAGAAAGAAACTGATTAAGGACTTATAGAGTCGAATAGGAATGCAAATGTGTAAGCTAGACCTTACCAAGTCATTAAAATCAGTTCCAAACGGGGTTTCAATTTCCTCTCCAATGTCCAAAATCCCCGAGAGATCAAATGATGCAAGTGTGACGGCTTGTATGGCCCACCAATGGAGAATTCCAATCAGTTGAAAAGGTAAGGCTAGCAGATACAACCAGACTGTTTGTTCCAAATGGACAGCATGGGCCAGTGGGATTGGTGTTTGAAGGATTCGCTCAAGGCCGGAGACTGCGTCAGTTAGAGATGACAGGGCTTAAAATACAAAGACATCAAGTAAGAAAAACTAAAAAAATCTGAAAATTGTTGTCAAAAAAATCCGTCAAAATATGACGGCAGAAATAGCGTTGAAAAAGGCGACAAAAAATCCTGCAAATGACCAGGAAAAACGACAGATTAACACACTCATGACTTACAAGTATTCATCACATTGACAAGCGGAGATGGCAAAGGCTTCTCCAAGGTTGCTAGCTTGTTCAAATAACGTGCAAAAAAAGCAGAATTTCGATGGGAATATTCGTCTTCGTTGGTTCAGCATGAGCACGCCGTCTATCTGGTTTTGATGCCCTCATCAGGTTCAACTGGCTTACAGCAATGCCGCTAGCAATCTCAAGTTCCTGAACGTGTGGCTTAGGTACAGCGCTACTGCTGCCATCGGAAGCATTGCTATAAAATTCCCGAAGGGGACTGAACTTTGAAGGAACGCGAGGCAGATGTGCAATTAGTTCTCTCAAATCTTCCGCATCGTAGGAGTAATTTCCACGCAGGTAGTTCTTCACAGCATATGGAAATGCGACGAGAAGATTTATGATTGATACTTTTTCAATTTAATCTTCAACTTCGGTTTCATCTACTGTTGCCCAAATGTAGCGGGTTAGGGTGCGGATGTTGTGGGGTTATTTGGGACCATAATTTTCGGCCTTCCCAGTACCTGCGGGCATAAAATTTAAATCAACAAAATTGAAATTCAGTTAAAAAAATGAGATTCTATTCAAACGATTACAATTAAACTAAGGAAACTAACGTTTTTAAGGAAATTAAAAAATATTAACCAAATCAAATTCAATCCAGGGAAAGAAATTAAATTATATCCATTTAGAATTAACTGAATAATCTTGATTTTGCTAACCTGTCATTCGCGGAATTCGTCCTGAAAAGCAGGATCAAGCCTGGAATCAGCTCCAAGAACCAGAATGAGCGTCTGAGGGAAATGAATCTTCATTATGCCAGCATACTGATCTTCACAAACAAGTACAGCTGTGAAAATCCCAACAAATAAAATCTGCAGCCAGATTTTCCTGATCGCAGTCCCCTTCAATCTGAACAGTTTTGAATCCTCATAGACCATTTTTGAGTTTTTTCTACAATTTGACGGGCAGAGCGAGTTGTGAATTTTTTGAGGTTCGCAGCTTTTTTATTTCCAGTTGCAAAATAACATGCGGAAAATGGAAATGAAAATGTAAACTGACAACTTTAGTTAAACATTTAAATGAAAAAAAAATTATTTTTTATTTAAAAATTGGTGAGTCTTGACCAGAAGAACTAGTCAACGTATAGAAACCTCTGGACATAATTTGATAGCGTCAGTCTGATTGGAAACTTCGTAAGATAAGCTTGCTCGTTCCGCGTGGTCCATTGCATCAAGCCTTAACCTTAACAAAATTGAAAGCAGGTCGCCTACATTAAATGAAGCATTCGACACGTGGCAATCAGAATTAAGTTTGTGAACCATGTGGAATAGCCGGCAGGGAGCTGCTTGAACAGGCCATTGCTCATTAACAAGCACACATAGAAATACCGAGACCAATCACCAGAAGTTGAAATGCTGGACTCAAGTTATCTCGATCAATGGCGGTGGGAGACGCATTACTTTCCTTTAATGCTTCAAAGCTAATTTTATTTCTTAGGACTTCAGCTTCTTAGCCCTTCGCCCAAAATCGGACGCCTCTTTAATTCAAATATTTTGGCAAAAAACTTGCGACATATTGGTAAAATAAGGTTTGTCTGCACAAAAAATTGTTGTGGACGGTCAAAAAATGGTAAGTCTCTACGGCGTGAAGTAAGTAAGCGGTTACTTGTCAAAACACTCCAGATTCCAAGAGCCTCCACTTCCATTGGCCGCTCTACAATTCCAAAGAGAACCTCTGCGCTCTTGTGGATGCCTCGAGAATATTCCTTTATATTGTCCTTGAAGTCACGGAGAGTCACAAGCGTACTAAGTCGCTGCAAATCCTGTCGTAAATTGCCAGTTCTACTAGAACCGCCTGTCAAATATTCTTGTATTATTGAATGAAAATGTCCTTCTGTGGGATCACCATCATTTCTATAAACGTGTAAAATGCTGTGAGTAAAATTGGGTAATCCACTAGCGAGAGTTCATGCATATCGCGAGGGAGTGGCGGCAGAGAGGGCGCTGCAAGCTCACTGATCATACTTCCACTGTAGCTCATACTTATTTAGCATTGCCCCGAACGCCCACAGAGTGACGACCAGAATGGACTGCCTAGAGGCAGCACGACTGAGCAGAGCATTTGCGTAGAATCGCTCAAAGCAGAGCATGAGGACAAGTACAGCGGACCAGTAAGTTCACCAGACTTTTGCTGTTGTCAGGGAAATAATGATGCAAGTATAGAAAATAAACCAACATGCAAATTAGTTTTTAAACTAAATGTTCAAGCACAGGCAGTGAGATGAGAAATGAGAAATCATAAATTTGAATCGGGGAATGTTGGCCATTTGAGAAGAGGTCCCAATAATTTCTGTTTTCCAGCCGTAAGGACGCAGCTTCAAGACCAAGTTCCACCATCCAGGACACCTTGAAGGTTTCACAGCCTGCTCGCTATTTTGTCCCGCTCATTAGTCTGCTGCAGCAATTTTTGGACATTGAAGGGGAAATTGAAAACCCATTTGGAACTGATTTTAATGACTTGGTAATGGTCTACCTTGCACATTTGAATTCTTATCTGACTTAATGAGTCCATAACTAATTTCCCCTTTCATTCATGTCACTACTTCATGTCAAATTGAACGTCATTTGTAGGATTTTTTGTCACCTTTTTCGATGCTATTTCTGCCGTCATATTTTGACACATTTTTTGGACAACAATTTTCAGATTTTTGTAGTTTTTCTTACTTGATGTCTTTGTATGTTAAGCCCTGTCATCTCTAACTGACGCAGTCTCCGGCCTTGAGCGAATCCTTCAAACACCAATCCCACTGGCCTATGCTGTCCATTTGGAACAAACAGTCTGGTTGTATCTGCTGGCCTTACCTTTTCAATTGATTGGAATTCTCCATTGGTGGGCCATACAAGCCGTCACACTTGCATCATTTGCTGTCTTGGGGATTTAGGACAGTGGAGGGGAAATTGAAAACCCATTTAGAACTGATTTTAATGACTTGGTAATGTCTAGCTTGCACATTTGCATTCCTATTTGACTTTATGAGTCCTTAAATCAGTTTCCTCCTTCATTTAAGTCACTTCTTGATGTAAAATGGAACGTTATTTTTTGCAGCCATTGGAGCAAATCTGTCACCGGATAAAACGAGAGGCTTACGCGACTGTAAGAAGGTCACTAGACAACCCAGCCACGTGGATTTTCACTGAGAAAAATATCCCTCTGGTGGACTTGAAAAGCCACAAAGCTCTGAATTTGAGCAATAACAACCTTGAAGAGGTTCATAAACTGCTGGCGAAGGTAAATTAAGTGCTTTCTAGTGTGAATGTTTGTATGAAAGGTTTTGTTAGGGATGAAAATAAATAAAGTTTATACTTGAAATTGAGTAATGCAACTGTATGAATGAATAGTATGGTTGGATTTTTAGTCGCTGATAATGCTATTATCGACGACTTATTATCGCGCCCTCGTCGTGATTTGGGATGGTTTTGGTGTGTTCATTTCAATCGACATTGGGCTGTCCAGGAGGGGCCCAGGAAGATGATGTTGATTGGAGGTGAAACGCAGCTAGCAAAATGCACTCGGTCTGAGCACATATTGAGTTCCCAACGATGAGCCGCTGAGATCAGTATGAGTTCAGAATTCCTCAGGTAGAATTCAGTATGGCATCGCAATGTCCTTAGGATGTCCGCCAATACGGTTCTTTAGAGGCTCATTATGAGGTCAGCGCATGAGGACATGCTGAGCGCTTTCAGGCCATATTCTGAGGAATAATAGCGCCACCTAGTTCTCATATTTTAATCCCATGCAAGTAGGCGCTAATGGCAAATTCGAATTAAAACCACGTGGCCTCAAATAATTTCACAAAAATAAAACTACAAATTTATTGAAAACCCCCACACCACATTTATACAAATGTAAAAATAATATAAAATAAATATGAAAAATAATAAAATAAAATACAGACGATGCTGCCGGGGCTGGAACTTTGTCATCCTACAGGGATTCCTGAAAAATAGACATTAAAAACTGCCATTAAAATTCACGCAAAAACTATACAGAATTCAACCAACTTCATTCATTTCCATCGATGCCCCTCATTTCTTCCATTTCAATCTACTTTATCCAACAGTTTATTGAAATCTAAACTTACCAATTGTCCACAAGATCTCCTGTATTCCAGTTTCGTGGCTGATTTAAACACGCTCGACTTGCAAACTCTGAAAGAAGTCCAAAATTGTATTTTACAATCAACTATTTTGATTAAATTATTTTTTAATTTCAATTAATTTGGGACTTACCAAAGGTCACTACAAGCTCGGCCCGTCAGTGCTTGAAGAGTAGAGTAGCTCATGGACACTTTCTCACTTGTTGAGATTACCACACTTAAAGTAGTACACTTTATATTTCAGCACTATTTTCACCAAATTTCACACCTGGAGTACCCACAAAGCCACTGTCTTTTACTGACGGAAGGCGGAAAATTGTTGTTGAATAATGAAGTAGTAAGGAATTAACTTACCTTTACTACTTTAATAAATATAAATGACACTTTGTTGATATGAATAATGGCGTGAATTGGCCAGAGTGACCGTTGAGAATGCTAGCTTGTGGGATATGGGAGGCGCACGCGTCGACACTTACGAGGCGCTGTGCTTTTCATGAGGAGATAACGATGTACATCGCTAATACCTCACAATGAGTTCTTTCTGAGAAACATCAGCTGCAGGAACTCTTTATGGCTTCGGTTCACAGGCGCTCATATTGAGCCCATAGTATAGGGGCCATTAAGAGCGCGCATATTCCTCAGTTGACTGAGGCCTCAGAAGAACTCAGAGACTGCGTGGATACTGAACTCATAATGTCCTCAGACCTCAGCACTTTGCTAGCTGGGAAGCTGAGAATCCGGAGGGTGTGCTTTTCCATTTTCGGAAGGTTTCTGGTGGGTAATGGCGGAGCGGTGTGGGTTGAAAGTTACTGGTGAAAAACTGGTGTTTTGTGGTAGAGGTAAGGCTGTGGTCGTAGTACGCATTTACTTTAGGGATTGTCTATTGAAATTGTAACTTGTCTACGGTAGTCGTGTGGTGCGGCAGCAGGCTTACTTCATCGCAGAGCGCAATGGCGCTGAAAGCAATCCATGCGGGGCTTGCAAGAACTTATTTGAAATTTTGAAAAACGTTTGGCGGTGGAACACACTGTAGCTTCCGATCCGCCACCCAACGGCGTAAGCGGGCATCGGCGCCTTTTGAACCTGACATATTGGCGGGATGTTTTTTTTAAAACTACATAAGCTGCAAATAAGAAATGTAGGGGTTGTGTTCCGTGTGTTTTTTTTCGGAGGTTTTACTTTAATTTTTAATCGTTCGCAGCAAAATAAAATTGAGTCAATTAAAATAAATCCCAATTCATTAAAAAAAAACAAAAAAAAATTTAAATTAATCCTCCATCAGATATTAAATCATATTTAAAAAAATAAGTAAATTCTAGGTTATTTATATAATGTACGAGTAAATCCCCAGTGGCTTTTGGGTCAACTTTAGGCCAGAGCTCGGGAACGCAAGTCCAACCATTAACCTACAATGTAGACTTTTGTAGGCTTGGTAAAATCAACCACAAAAATCAATCGAATTTTGAAAAATCCCAAATATTTAAAAAAATATATATATACATAAAAAACAAAATGGTTTTTAAAAAAATGAAAATAAAAAATAAATATTAAAAACAATTTAAAAAAAACCGAAAACATTTATAAGAAAATATCCAAAATAACTAAAAAACAAGATTCAAAAAGTTAAAAAAAAAAATATTGAAAATAATTATTTAGAATACCTTAAAAAATATAAATAAAAGCAACTCACATTTTTAAAAATCCAAAACAAAATTAAATCTAAAGAGACAATTTTGTTGATCAACCTCCATAATATTCATAATTTTAAAATATTCCAAGTTTAAGTGTTGGGGTAACTTTTGGGCCCTTTATAGGGATCAAAGTTATACTGATCCGGTATCAGTATCCGCCGTGATACTGATACGGATACTGATACGATACGACCACTTATCGTATCAAAATGGTGACCAAATGATACGATACGACCACTATACGACCAAATGATACGATACGTAGCTTCGTACCCGTATGCAAATGGATGCGGATACTGATGTGGATCCGGATACGCTTAGATAAGTAACATGGCGGATTTTGGTACATGCGCACAACAAAATGGCGGATTTTAGGCATGCGCACAACAAAATGGTGGATTTTTGTCTATGCTCACAACAAAATGGTGGATTTTTGTTTATGCGCACAACAAAATGGCGGATTTTGGCACATGCGCAAAACAAAATGGTGGATTTTGGTACATGCGCACAACAAAATGGTGGATTTTGGTGCATGCGCACAACCAAATGGCAGATTGCAGTACATGCGCACAACAAAATGGCGGATTTTGGTACATGCGCAAAACGAAATGGCGGATTTTGGGTACGTGATACGATACGAAGAGTATCCACGTATCCATCTTCGGATATGATACGACTCCATCGTATCGTATCATAGGGATGATACGGATACGATACGGATGTTGTGTTATTATGCGGAATAATACACGGGACATTTACACAAGACGTGTGTGTACTTTAATGTCCTAGCTACCACTGACTATATACAGGCACTTACAGCTCCTCGTGGGCCCTTTGCACATACACGCATGTGCACCACAACACATGCCCCTTTTTAAGCATTAAGATTCATTTTAAATAATTAACAAATCATTATATTTACATGAGTCTTCTCCAGCACGCTGCATTGGTTTCCCCTTCTTCCCGTCTTGGCTGACATCACTCTTCTCCTCCCCTTCACCGGCTCCTTGACCACGTGGTCTGTAGGGGTAGTTGTTGTGATGATTGCTTGTTGGAGAACCTTGATCTGCTCCTGCAGCTTCATCACGAGCTCTTGCAGTTCCTTGGTGCTGTTTGGACCCTTTTGGCAACGCCCCTACCCAGTCCGCACGTCCAGCTGCTCCGGGTGTCCAAGCGCTCCTCCTGGCGGCTGACTTGTGCTCCCATGCGGTCGTGACCACGCCGGAAAAGGTCCCGAAGATTTGCACGCCTGTAGACTTAGTAAACAGCACCGCAAATTTTTCACAACATTAACCTTATGTATGAATGACTTATCCTTATGACCAGTGTTGCACGATTGCCGGGAATCTAAAACGGGTCGGGAATTTCCCGCAATTTCCCGGGAATCAATGGAAATCATGGGAATTTATTGGGAATCTGTGGGAATCTGTAATCCAGCAAGCTTTTATTCCCTTTCATTAACCTTGATATCATCACCAGTCATGAAATTTACCCTGAAGTCAGTGTCATTAATTTATAAATTATTGCTCAGATATTGAAAATGTAATTCTCCGACGTAGGCAAGTGATATAGCTCCAAGATTTCATCTTCGTCTTCCTCTGCTTCAGTCAGGTCTTGTTGATCAATAGGCAAAGACTCATCATCACTCAAATAATCTTCATTTGACTCATCGACTGTATGGATTTGAACCGCAGGAGCTTCACCTTCCGACCCTGTAATCCAAAAATAATGTCGAGAAATTTCGAAATACAGGAAATTTAGATACAAAATTCCCTTTACCATTCATTGAGTCCACTGTTATTTCTTCACTAGGCGCAATATCTTCTTGGCAGTTCAGGACAACGCTCTCCGATTCAACTTCAGTAAAATTCATGCCAGAATCTGAATCAACATTTATAAAATATACATTCATAAGTTCAATATTTATTTATGTATTCAAATGGCCAGATTTCTTATAGATGTGATCAACTCACCAATTCCCAAATAATTTAAAGGTTCTTCAAGTCGGTTGGTCTGTCTGGTTGCCTCCAGTTTCAAATTGTGGCAGAGATACACAAGTTTCCCGGCCTTTTCATTCATCAAACGATTTCTCTTTGCAGACTGAATAAGTTTGAAGGTACTGAAGGATCTTTCTGTCGTTGCTGTTGTTGGATTTATGCTTAA
>JAQIWI010001199.1:0-18230 GCA_034698825.1 Deuterosminthurus bicinctus | reverse complement strand
GAGTCCAAGGCTATTAGAAAGTACAAACGTGAGAATTCAAAGTGTTCCAAGTAGTAATATTCCCTGTATACGTAATACTACAATAAAAATGTCATTTTATTCCCGGTTCAAATCCCAGTCAATTAACCTCAACAGTCACTGAGCAAGGAGTAGGAAGACCCAACAAGTTCTTACCAATTCTAGTAGAAACACCGCCTCGTACATGGGAAGCTACTGGGAAAATTCTATGACGGAAGCAGAGGGACCAATGACGTCAGTAACGAGTCAGTGAGTGGAGGAAAATCATCTCTCACTCACTCAAACATCCCAAGAGTTTTAAATGTGAGCATTCCTGACTTGACTCGCATTACCAAGCAGCTCAGCTTGCTCCGCCTCAATCAAGCGCGTCATTCATTCATTCGTTCTTAAAATAAATAGGTCAGAAATCTACACACCTTGTGGAGCTTGATCTTCTAAGTCCATCATCAGAATCAATTTCAAGTAATATTTAAGCCAAATCTTATACAAAGATTAGTCATAATGTCATAAAAATTATTAATTAAACATTTACAATTCCAAACCATCAAATTATCTACAATTCCATTATTTCAATAGAAAGAGCATCCAATTCTACAAAAAGGTCACAAGTTGGATGACTTGTGCAGTCCAGAGACGAGCCGGCCAGGGTATAGTTTGTTGGTTTCGATTTATTGTCAAATTCTTCAGTGTTACCGCTGGTTTCCAAGAATGGACTTTGCCAACATTTCCAGTCAGCCCGTTCTTTAAATACGAAAAAGCCATTGAGAGCTGAGCTATGACCTCGTTTTAGAGCGAGGAATCCATACGGAGGCCACCTGTCCTCGCCAGCCAAGGACTCGAACGTTTTTTATACAACACCACGCATCCATACTACACGCACACGCAATCACACAACCTAGCCAAGCTCTTCCACCTCGCACCTCTCACACTCCTCCATGCTTTTTCCACATGGCAAAATTATTATTATCATTACTACACAAGCCTCTTGTCCTGTCTTCTCTAACGAGGTTACAGGTCCAGCAAACCAGACAAGCCAGCCAGCTTTAACATCAATCAAGACATGTAGTCATCAGTCGTCCTGTCTGTCTGTGGCGCAGCCTATTTCCTCAACTCATTAGGCTGGAAAAAAGCTGCTGCTACTGCGAATATAAACGACATGACGGCAGACATTCAAGCAATAGGCTAAAAAATTCCATTCAAGCACTTTAAATTCACGCATTTGAAAAACTGGCCAATCTTGATGTAACTTTTGTATAAGTATTCTGGATAACTTGCTTGTTCAAATTTCGCAGTCAGTAATCTGTACTCGCCAATAGGTTTCTTAGCTTTGCGCAGTGGCAATATCGTAATCAATGAGGTTTTACCGAGGTGCGATTATTGCTAATTGATTGGGTTCCTATACCAACAAAACTGGGCTGCTGTTCGCATTGCTTTAGTGAGTCACTGAATTATTAAAGATGAAGAAAAGCCAGACGGCCTTGATCAATTCATTCCATTGCGTTTCATTCATTGAGGACGTGGACGACGACGCATTAAATAATCCACGCCGGTCCCCTTCCATTACTTTTCTAACATGATCATCATCATCATCATGACGCCCCACGCTCGTGTGCTTAAACTCTGGTTGGAAAGTGTGAGACACGTCGAGGAGGCAAGTTGTTGGTTTTTTTTCAACATACAAATTCAATGCAGACGCATGTAATATACTTGTCGACCTGGCCTATCTTTAGAAACTGTCCTACTTTTCTCTGCCAGGCACATAACCATATCGTCCCTCCTTGTAAAAGCTTATATGTACATACGCACTTTGATTCCGCAGGATGAAAAAACTTATGCTCGCTAACAGTAGTTGTAACACAAACATTCAGGATAGGATTTCTAACAAAAAAATATGACAACGCAGAAGAGCGACAAGAATTCACAGTGCTATGTAACTTCCATTGATATTGTATATTATGATGATTCATATGAGCCATTACCACGATCATCATAATTTCAAAATAATTCGAAATTATTTTTAAATAAACAATAAAAATAAATTAATGCTAAATCTAAAATTAAAAAAATTTAAAACGTTTCTCACTGCTCAGAATAAAATAAATTCTAATAATTCTTGTAGTCTTCTCTGGACTTAATACGACAAAGAAATAGCTGAGCCAGCAATTATGCAGCTATGAAACTCCGTTCGGAGCACTACGAAATCAGAAGTATAACTTGCTAGTGTTGTAACTTAATTGTACCGTCAAAATTGCTGATTGCAGCATCACGCCACCAGAAAGACGCTCACAAGCCCAGTCAGTTCAATACATTTAGTCTCTTCAGTCAAGTGTGAATTTTTATCCTCATTTAATCAAAAAGTAATCCATCCAGCTGCGAAAATGAATTCACGTTTTTTAAATTACAAAAAAATCACCCCAAGGGCTCACAGTCCAGTCAGAATGTCAGCGATGGCTTCAGGCGCTGATCTTAAGAGGTAAACTAACATTTAAACGTGAATGATTTAACTTAAAAATAAATTTTGCTACTTTTATTTTTATTTTTAGCTGTGAAGACAAGGTGATTCCTGCGGGAGGTCGGGATTTGGTTGGGACCGGTCTACAGATTCAGGTACCTTTTGGAACCTACGGCCGCTTAGCCCCTCGATCTGGACTTGCAGTAAAGAGCAGCGTTACAGTTGACGGCAATTAATTTGTTGTTTCCCTATTTCATAAAAATATCCTCCCTGACATGCACTTATTTTTAAATTAAGCTGGAATCATCGATGCAGACTAACGCGGTGAGGTCAAAGTGGTTCTCGTGAACTTTGGAAAAGATGACTTTGAGGTCAAAGATGGTGACCGAATATGCCAACTGATTTGCGAGAATATTGTCTATGCCATCCCAAAAAAGGTGAGATAGTTCTAAAATGAAACTTTTTACAGTGTGCATACTTCTAATAATACTAATGAGATGATGTTATTTTAGGAGGCAAATCTCACGAAGACTAAACGCAATGCAGATGGCTTTGGCAGCACTGGTCGTTGAATGCAATGAAAATTTAAAATGCTGATCCATGGAATTAAATTGCAACAATAAATTGAACTCAATGAAGCTCTTTTATTCTTCTTTAAGCATAAAATCACATGGACATTACTCAGAATCACTCGATGTTTCATTTCCATTTAATGTTGCATGCATAATTTTGATGGGTTTAAATAGCTTCTCGAATGAATCGGTGAAATTGATCCATTGATCAAAAAGAGAAGTGCCGACCTTACGGATTCCCACGTACCAGCGCCCATTTGTCCACTTTTTGTGTTCCAAGAAAATCCCATTCTTCATTTTTATGGTAAGAGGCTGCCCCGGCATGTCGTTTTTGATTTCCTCCGTTAGGTCCACCTCCTTCAGGTCTACGTCCTTCATTTCCGATTCGTAAATTCGTTAAAAGCGGTATCAACCTTCTGTTTTTTAGACTCCACGCCGGCTGAAATTTTGAACAAAAAAATCTTATTAATTTATTGTTTAATTGTTCAAAGCATCCACGAGAGCACTCAGTTATTTTTACGTGAATTATTTTCCTTCCTTGGACGACCTCGAGGCTTCTTCGATGGCTCAGAATTTCCACTTGATGCCGATGACGGAGATCTCGAGACGGCTTTCTTTGTTTTTCCATTCTTGATGTCATCATCAGCTGTCTTGTTCCCATCCGCCAGCATTTCTTGGGAGCGACTCAGAACTTTTGAAAGCTTCATGATGTACTTCCTGTCACCGCTAGCACCAGCCTTCTGAACCAATTCCTGCACGTCCAATTCGCCAGGCTCATAGTCTAAAATAAATAAATAAATTGCAAGTTTAGATCAGTAATTATTTTCAGATTCAGTCCTTCACCACAGTTTTGAAATTAAATCAGCTTCTTTAATGCAACTCAACTTCAGTGTCAGAGAGATTGATAACATGGGAATTTTGAATAGAACCGCTCATGGTTTCTTTCTAGTCAAGTGACGAAGAGAAAAAAAGCCAGAAGATTATGAATTTCGCTGTGAGACTCGGGATGAGGATTAAATTGGAGTACAAAGTCAAGTGTTGGAGGTGAAGAATACAACTGATTTCATTAATTACACGTCGAGCTTTTATATGAAAATTCATTCATTGTTTAAGCATTCTTGTACATAATCCTGAAAAACTGTCATCTAATTTCCGTTGAAATGAATGGCCTTGGCGGGCACTGATCGGAATTTCATAAGCAACTTCGTTCTAATACTAATGATAAGGTGAATTTCCAGGATGCCCGAACGTAAGTAGTTTGGAATCATCAGCAAAAATAATTAAGTTTTGCAACACCATGGATTTTCTAGCATCGAACGATCGTTGGAAAAGTTCAAGGAATTTCATGTGTTTTTAATTGCAATGTCATTTCCTTTTTGCACGTGCAACGCGAAATCAAAGCCGTGTCGAATACAAAGAATGCAACGATCACTGTCTGATTCAATAATAATTCAACTGTAGAAATTGAACTGTCGTTGATTTATTATAGAGCGGACTTGCCTCATTGATTCAAGTGAAGTAGAGCATGTAGCAGCAGCATCAATGTTTAGTGTCCATTAATATTTTCACTGCAAGTTCCCTTTATGGAAACATACAAGTTCTAGTTTGTGTACTATCAAAAATTTCATTTTGATTTTCAGGCAGCGAAAACCAGCCTTAAACTGAATTCATCAGATGCCCGAAAACTCGGTGTTTTCCCTTGCAAATTCTGCCGTAAAGTCTTTGCTTCCTTTGATGACCTCGAATGTCACATTGAGCATCACAGAAGGCTCCTATCGTCTGCTCAAAAAATTCATCATCTTTGTAAATATTGTGGCAAGTTATTCAGTAAGAACCCTTACCTGGAATAACACATAGTGACTCATCATCGCTGTCGGCTGTGCTCCTTGGTTTTACCTCATCAGGGAAAACTCAGTCTTCTCTCTCCAGATGGACAAGTACTCAAGGCAAAATAAGGGATTCAAGTATATACTAACTGTGATTGATGTGTGTTCAAGGTATGCCTACGCTAAGTGCTTAAAAAATAAAACTGGCCAAGAAGTAACAAAAGCATTTCGTGAAATAATCAGTGAGTGCAAGCCAAAGACACTTCAAGTTGACCGCGGGGTTGAATTTTACAATCGTGTATTTAAGCGCTTTCTAGCAGAAAACCAAATCGAAATGTTCAGCTCATGGTCTCCATTTAAGGCCGCACTTGTGGAAAGATTTAATGATACTCTTCTGACTAGAATCGCCAAACACTTCACGGTGTCCAATTCTAAAAAATACTATGACGTAATAGATGACATAATGCATTCCTATAATCATTCCTTTCACCGAATCATTCGCGCAAGACCATGTGATATTGACAAGACTAATGAGTTCGAGGCATGGTATCAAACGAATAAGGAATTTTTCAACCGAAAATGGAGTAAACCTAAGTTTGCTGTTGGTGATTTGGTTCGTGTAGTAAAGCAAAAGCTTTTGTTTGAGAAAGGCTATACCAAACGTTTCACAGACTGTTTACTTCATCAATTACGTTATGGAAGGTCATCCATTTCTGTATAAGTTAAAAGATGAACACAATCAGGTAATAGATGGGTCTTTTTATGAGTTGGAACTAGTAAGAGTTCAACCTAATAGCAATGGTGTGAGCGAGCAGATGGTTCAGTCATAAGACTGTCGTTCAACGCATAGGTATCGAGATCGAATCCAGGGACCAGGAGCATCAGGACAGTCGACTGAAATATCTCTCGCTTGACACAAAAAACCTTTTTGCTAAAAGTCATGGCATTTTCAATTACTATGGACTCAGACATGTGTCTGGATTACTTCTGTGATAATCGCGCATCGAACTGTAGAATTTGTTTACCACACCACAAACTCTAGATTTTGAACATCAAGACTATGAAATTTCTTTAACTGATTTTGTAGTTTATTTACCACAAGAAATCATGAATTTTAAAGTTTTAAATCAGACTGAGAACACTTCAACAGTGATAACAGTACCAAGTTCCTTTGCCACGTGGATTGAAGAGCTTGTCGCAGCTATTAATAGACGTTTACAGCCGTTGTGTGGGGATTCAACCAGGTCATTAACCTGGTCACTCGTGAAAGTGTGGAGAATGTTCTTGGGAGTTTCCATCCATACAGGTCCCCGGGCCCAGATGGAATATTCCCTCGCCTTCTCCAAGTAGGGTCTAACGTCTTGGCAGGGACACTCTGTGGAATATATAGAGCGAGCCTAATCACTGGCTTTATCCCGGAGGTGTGGACCAAATCCAAGGTAGTATTTATTCCGAAACCGGGGAAATCGGAATATGAAAGCTCCTCATCTTAGCGACCTATCTCTCTTATGTGCTTTCCTTTAAAAGCGCTGGAGAAATTGGTTGATAAGCATATCCGCACGGACACACTTGTTAGTCGGATAAAAAGCAACCATCAGTTTGCTTATGTGGAGGGTGGCTCAACTGAAGCTGCTCTGCACCGACTGGTTGGTTTTGTTGAGAAAAATAAAGCAGACAAACGCCCCACCTTAGCGGCATTTTTTGACGTAGAGGATGACTTCAGCAACATCAAGCGGGAAAGCATTGTTGAAGGCATGCGAAGGCTGGAAGTTAATCCCACCATCATTCGATGGACGGACCAGCTTCTCAGCAAAAGATGGCTTGTGACAACATTACACGAGCATTTGGAGAGTAAGATTGTGAGTGATGGCTGCCCACAAGGTAGCTGCTGCTCGCCAATCTATTGGAATATCGCCCTTGACAGCCTTCTGCTTTTATTAAGGACGAAATTCCCATTTCTACTGGTGCAAGCTTTTGCAGACGATATCTGCATAGCCGGCACGGGTATATGTCGTGACACTATCACAAGACAGATAAGGCCAGCGCTAATCTCCATTAGAGACTGGTGCGCCAACAATGGCCTCTGCATGAATGTAGACAAGACTGATCTACTATGGGTGGATGGCTCCACCAAAGCTCGACACCCAGAGATCACAATCTCAGGGCAAAGAGTAGAAGTCAAACCTATGGTCAGATATCTTGGTGTCTTTATGGACCAACGACTCTTCTGGAACACACATGTTCGCTTGAGATCTGACATAAGCATTAAGAAATAAGCGATGTGCCATAGAGCCATTGGTAAAATATGGGGACTTCATCCGATGTTTACCAAGTGGATCTATAAAGCAGTCGTCCTCCCAAGCCTTGGCTATGGCTGCCTGGTATGGATTCCATCCATCCAGGTCAGTTTCAAGGTTAAAATCCTGTCGAAGGTGCAACGTTTGGCACTCCTCCTTATGACGGGAGCTGCCCGCACATCTCCGACTGCAGGGTTAGAAGCGATCACGGGCATACCTCCGATCGATCTTCACCTTCAGGGACAAGCAATGAGAGCTTGGCGTCGACTTTATCGCACCAATACTATTTGATTCTCCAACAACACTATTGGCCATATTAAGTGGATAAGGGACAACATCGGACATTTTCCGTATGTTCAAATCCCTCCCCACCTTAGCGATCTCCGCCCAAAGGTAGAGATTGGTAACAAAAATTACTCAGGCTCCCACGTGAGCAGAAGTGAGTGGGAGAGTGGAGCCCATAAGGTTAAGCACAACGGCGTGGTATGCTTATCCGATGGTTCTGCTCAAGGGGGCAAGGATGGCGAACCGCGGTCCACAGGCTGCGGGGCTGTCATCATTCACCACTCAAGAACGCGAACAGTCAGAGCGGCCAGCTTTTACCTTGGTAGGCTGTGTACCGTTTTTGACTGTGAGCTTGAGGGTATTAGGAGAACGGCCCAAAGGTTGATCTCTATTAATACACATGACTCTGAAATAAAAATTTATAGCGACAATCTGAGCTGCATTCTTGCCCTTAGCAGGAATAGCACGAATTCTCGGTTGGTCGAGGACACACACATGATCCTTCAACAACTTGGGCTGACAAACCGCCTGACTATTGAATGGATTCCAGGCCATAGTGGACACTATGGCAATGAAACGGCGGAAGAATTCGCTAAAAGGGGGTGTGAACTTGAAACTCCAGTGGTGGAGCCAGTTCTGCCTTTGCGAGAATCCGTCATCAATGCGGAAATTCGCTCATGGATCAACGCACAATGGCAAAAGAGGTGGACATCATCCTCCTCCTGCCGTCAAACTAAGTTCTGGGTCAATAGACCGAGAATTAATAAGTCACTTGGTCTGAGCCAAAGCCGGGTAAATATAAGGTCCCTCACGGGAATCATAACTGGACACACAATGGTTAGCAGACATCTACACTTAATAGCTGTCCGCCAGTCACCATTGTGCAAGTGCGGGGAGGAGGAGACAGTGATACATCTTATTACTGTGTGCCCCCTTCACGTTGAGAATCGCCTACTCCACTTAGAGCGGGGGATTATTTCAGAACCAGAGGTTCAGTTCCTAGGCTATAAAAGCGTACTGTCTTTCTTCATGGCAGTAGGCATAACAGCCGAAGAACAACAACAAAGTGCTGCCGGCACGGTGTAGCGCTTGATGAGGTCCTTGACCGGGTCGAAATAAGCCTTATTGGCTTGCTTGACTTACCAGCTCAATATTATATTGAACCTGCACCAGGGTGTGGGCAGTGGAAGAAGAAGGACGTGACAAGTGAGCTCTAGAAAAGTGAAATGTAAGCAAATTATCGGCTAAATAAGCTATAAGAGTGAGTGTGAGAACTGCATCCATATGTGGGAAACTTTGTGGGGTAAGAACCCAACAAAGACACCAGTCAGACCAGCAAAAAGAACGCGAGACCCAAGTTTGTCACCCCAAAAATCCGAAAATCCAGCTAAGGCCTTAAAAACACCAACAAAGGGCACAATGTATGCTAACCAGAACGTCAGTCAAGCACCTGTACCTCTGTCACCAGAAATGTTGGCAGTAGTACAACTAGTAAAAGCTGCAGTGATGGAAGCATTGGATGAGAAGTTGCAACCAATTATGGAATTGGCGAAAAACAATCGAATCCAAGTTGATGAAATGGCGGATGAGATGGAAGTAATGAAGAAACAAATGCTCGGCAAAACTCTGATTATTGTTGGGATAGAAGAGAAACCAAATGAAACTTTCAAGGAAACGGAAGAACTTGTAGAGGAACTGGTCACAAAGATGGGACTCCCAGCTTTGGACATCGACAACGTTCGTAGGATGGGAAGACCAACTACAACCAGAACAAGAATGATTGAACTGACCCTTGTGCGGCAAAAGGATAAGTTTGCCATACTGGCTGCTAAATCAAAACTCCAGAACGACGAACAATTGAAGAAGGTCTACATCAATCCGGCACGAACCAAGTTGGAGGTTAGGAACCACAAGAGGCTAGCAGATTTCGCCAGAGGACACAAGTTGACTGATACTACAACCAAATTCAGGATCAGAAATGGGATATTAGATCTTGAGAGCACTCGAGCCAAAGGACAGTATAAGGTGGACAAGGTAGGACAAGTTGTCAAAAGTCAAAGACCTGACATGCACGACATGGACGTCGGAAACCAGTCACAATCTGCGGGACACAGCCAGAGTGGACAGTGTTTTCGCACCCAAGGTAGATACTGAAAGTGTTAGCATCCTAATTTATAATGTAAGAGGACAAACGACAATCATAAACATTGGCGAAGACGACTACGGTGAAATTTTCGACAACGACGTAATTTTACTTCAAGAGACTTGTGTAACAGACGTAAGTGACAGCAGAGTGAGAGCATTAATGAGGGCGGCACCAACAATGGACATGAAGTTAGTGACAGCAGTGAAGGATAAAGGAAGACCCAGAGGAGGGCTTATAATGATGTGGAAAACAGCCGTGTTTGAAATCGAAGAGCTACTAGAAAGTTCAAGGTTGTACCAGTACTTAAGAGTTGATATCACATTGCAAAGAAAGAAGATTATTGCACAGTTGCGCCAGGACAGGATATGTATCATCATTCAAGTCATAAAAGTTGACATACCAAGCTCAAGAAAAGAACGAAAATGCAACATATGCAATTCCAATGAAGTTGATAGCCCCAAGCATGCACTCTTCACATGCAAGATAACTGCAGTGACAGCGAAACAACTACGGGACAACGGATGGGAGCATGAAAAGTATTACGAGTTTCTTACGCAACAATGGGGAAACTGAGGCCCAAACACGACAGTAATCACAAACA
This sequence comes from Deuterosminthurus bicinctus, assembly GCA_034698825.1. NCBI lineage: Eukaryota > Metazoa > Arthropoda > Collembola > Symphypleona > Bourletiellidae > Deuterosminthurus > Deuterosminthurus bicinctus. The sequence continues at coordinate 8,033 of JAQIWI010001199.1, read as the reverse complement.
CAAAGACAGTATAAAACGTTCTCAGAGTGAATCAAGTGAAGTACTAATCCATACGAACAACCTACCGCTGACACCCGGACAATAAGGACCTGAAGCAGAGGGGAAAAAAGAGGCTATCACTATCCACTTCTGGACATCCTCCCACCTTGGAACTGTATAATTGTATACAAACGAATATTAGTGAACAGAGCCATTCACTATAATAACAGCGGCTCCAATTGTGGTGAGAATCTGTCCATTCCTCCGTTACTGAACAAAGCTAACCGATCGCTTTTATTATTAAACTTTTAAGCACGAGGGGAGAATGATGATGCCAATTTCTTGGATACTAAGTGGACTCTGGGGAGCCTGCCTGAGCCAGGACGGGATGACAAATGGGACTATGATGACAGAGCTGGAGCCCTTACCAAGACCAGAAGGACATTATTTGAAGAAGATGCTTGACCCGAAGCTCATCACTGCCATCGCCGCGACTTTGGGGATGGACAAGATGACCGACTGGATAATGGGGACCAACAAGGAATTGGACCAATTACTGGGGTTACTCTACTTTGGGGCTGCAATTATCATCACCATAGGGTTTGCCGTATTTCTGATGATAATCTGGTGCATTCGCAAGGACCGAAGAGCCCGGAGACAGAGACGACGCACTCCAGGAGTTTGAGAAATACTTGACGACAATTTAACGACTTACTGAACGAAGCCCACGACACACGATTTCATACTTACTGTATTTTGATTATTACTAGTTGTAATGTTGGTTTAACTCCACTGTATTTTGATTATTATGAGGAGCAAAGGAGCAATGTTGATTTAACTTCAATTTGTTTTGTTTATTATGAGCAGAGCCCGGATTTGTATGTAAATACATATCTTTGTAGGTTCATTGTACCACTTTGAGCGCTCGGCTTTTGACGTTTTGTATCAAATATACGTGATTGAGCCACACTTAATTTTACATATTCGCAAATATTTCACAATTTTTTACATAAACATATGTACCTACATATTCTGAATATTTGTACATATTTGGTACATATTTTGGCCTTTTTCACGTATGTACCGTACATATATTGAGAATATGGAAAATACCAAAAAAACTTAAAAATTTCTGGCAAAAATAAAATGTTTAACAAAATTACAAGAGATTTTTCAATTATTGTTGAGGTTGTGCCATATAAATTCTTGTGGTTTTTGATTTCCTTAAGATAAAATAGTGCAAAAATTCCAATAATTTTCTGCAACTTTCGCTTCAATTCGTCAAAAGCAGCCAGAAATGAAAACTTTTGAGGGAAACCAGCATGGAAGTTTCAAAATTTATTTTATTAACGCAAAATTTACCAGAAATATTCTAAAATTGGGTACATATTCGGGTACATATTTTCAAAATTTTCGGCACATATTTACATACATATTTTCGAACTTTCGGGTACATACATATCCGTGCTCTGATTATGAGTGATAATGCTGGTTTAACTTTAATGCAATCAAAGGGCCATGCACATTGTGCGTATGCCCATTAAAAAAGAAAAAGAAAAAAAAAATATTGAACCTGGTAAACCTCCAACACAATACAATACAAAAAATGAATCCAACCAATCGGACGCTTGGATAAATTCACATCGTGATGTGATTGGTAGGCGTGAATCACGTTCACCCTTTCAGATCAACGACACAGTAAGGATCCTTCAAAAACGCCCACATTTCTTTAAAGGCTACAAAAAACGATTCACTGACGATTTATACATTATCTGCGAAATCATCAAGGGAGTTCCCATCATTTACAAGTTAAAAGACAGTAATAATGAAGAACCACTCCCATCATTTTACTATGCGCAAGAGCTCTCTCGTGTCGAACAGAACAACAACCCAGAATGAAAAAGGAATGAAATGACAGCTGGTTGCAGTCTAGTGGTCAGAGAAACGAATATAGGCGCACAGGGACCGGCTCGGCATAAGGATACACACGATCACGACCCAGAATTCGCGACCAGCGAATTTTGTTTGTGTGGACTGTATCAGTTTGGTACATTTTGAGTACCAAAATGTCTTATATCGTTGTGCTATCATCTCAAGATTCATTGGAATATTTTCACAACAATTCAGCATCAAACTTTTAAGTCAAATTGCCACAGGTGATGCACTTTGCCAGCAAGAACTACAAAGTGTCACTACTTGAGATAGCAAAACCACAAGAGTACTACTTTACTGTTCAGGCCAGTGGGAAGCAAAAGAAAATTGAAGTCATCAGAGAATCATCTAGTGTTGAGGATTTAATATCTTGTTTGAATAAAACAATCTGATGCAAGAAAATTTGTACGTTTTGAGCTAAACGATGACACTGATCTTTGTTCAGTTGCACTAAAGGGAGATATAATAGTTGAACTTAGTGATGCTCTGGCAGAAGTCCTAGAATTCCGAGTGAAAACAATAACTCATCAGTTCACAACTGGAAGAGATAAAGTTTTCAGGAATTCTAGTAAAGGGTCAACGCTCGATTTATGCGTTCTCTGTGATTTTGTAAAACCGCAAAGTTTACGTACAAAGTTTGTTAAGTTCTTGAGAGTCTTCACAGAAGCGGATTTAACGCAAAGCATTTCTTTTAAAACTTATAATCCATTCTTTATTCCAATCGAGCATAAAGGCTTTGACATCATACGTTTTTCCTTGTGCCATTCAGACGGATCATCTGTTCAAATAAACGGTACAACAGGGCTTACTCTTCAGTTTCGACCAAGAACACATTAGTGACACTATGGACGTACAAGATCAAAAACTTGTGACTTCACCATTTATAATGATAGTGGCAGGTGCTTCTCAATCTGGGAAAACAGTTTTCACTAAAAAATTCCTGTTGAACTTGAACAAAATAGTTGACAAGAATCCAACAGTGGTTATTATAAGTTACGGTGACAGCTTTAGGCAGTACGAAGACTTAAAAGGAAAAATAGACAATTTGTGCTTTAGGCAGGGTTTGTGTTTTGACACTCCTGAAAATTCCATTATTGTAATCGACGATCAGATGTCAAATGTTGTTGCATCTGAGAAAATAGCTGACTTATTCATACAAAAAGTTCACTCTAGAAACATATCTGTAATACTTCTTCAACAAAATGTATTTCCCCAAGGCAAGTTTGGACGTGATATTCGATTAAACACGCATTACGTTGTTATTTTTAAACCTCCCACTTTTTTATCGCAGATTATTTACTTACAAAGAACAGTGTTTCCTCAGCATAAAAAATTTCTAGTAGAGGCTTACGAGGACGCAACAAAAACTCCTTACTCGTAGTTGTTTTTAAGTCTCCACGGACGCTCCAACGATTTGCTGCGAGTACGCTTTCAGGTTTTGCCAGGAGAGAATCAAGTTATTTATCTTCCAAAACAGAAATGAACTGTGTCGTTGACTTCGAGGGATTTCGTTTAAAGAAAAAATTTCTTTTTAAAGAACTCGCTATCTGCAGAAGTGAAAAGTTGGAAACAAACCTGTTTACAGTTTTACCGCCGTTTCATTGGAAGCATCTCAGTTCAACTGAAAAGAAGACCGCTCATTACTGTGAAACGTATTTGCATAAAATTAAGTGGAGTCAAGGTGAAACATCTCTTGATGATTTACCAAAAATCTTGAAGTCTCTTATTTCAGAAAAAGATGTTATTTACATCAAAGGATCGTGCAAGAAAACAGTCCTAGAAAGCTATCTTAACCAAAATTACGACATCAGAAATCTTGAATAGATTGGGTGTCCAACAATAAAAGAAGTTGTACAGGCTGAATCTCGTCCAGTGAAGTGTAGAATTTCAAAGCATCAACACGTTCAAGATCATTGGGCTCTGTTCAAAGCAATCAATTTTTCTCTGTGGTTGAAAAGGAGGAATGAGTAATGAGTGAACTAGTGAAACGCAACGCGGAATTTTTAAAAAATATTTCTGAAAGTAGCTTTTATAAAAGAAAAAAAATTGATAAATAGCACGGACGAGAATATAAAAGCACTTTCGGAAATTGCACACAATCTTCTCAGAGGTAACATTAAACTGTAAAACACAGAACATAAAGCAATAAAAAAGTGGAGCGAACAAATCAGGAAGCTTGCTCATGTTCATACATCTAACAAGAAAAAACGAGCAAATTTAGTTCAATCTGGAGGCGCTTTTTTACCGAAATTACTTAAACCCGTCTTGAAATTATTACTCGCTGTAGCAACTAGTGTCATTGCGAATTGCATCATTTAATATGGCGCGGAGAATGAAACTTGTCGCTGAAGAAGACTTTAAAGATCTGCAGAACAAAAAAATTGAGTCCCAAATTGCTTATTTGAAAAAGCCGGAAGAGAAAGAACTTATTAATTCTGTAAAGGAAACAAAAACTTTTATGCAACAGAATCTCCCAGATGACTTAAAAGTGGTTCTCCTTAGTTCATGTTCCCGATTTATGACTCGAAAACTGGATGAACTTTTGAGTTCCAAAGGTTATCAGCAGACAAAGACAGACAATAGTGAGCAAGATTTGAAGACAGCAGATCCAACAACAGTTGAACAAGATCCGGATGATTTAATAATTTCTTCAGTGCCTTCAAATTGTAGGAATAATGCCACTGTTGTTAACACATTTGCGACGTCATCCAACTAAAATATCATGGAATCAAGTAGGCCAAGTTTTTACAAAGAATGGACAGCATAAAATTCAAGGAGCCAAAATTGCAGATCTTCTGAATTATGCTCTAAGAGCAAATTTTAATTTTCCTAATCCTGACGGGCCTGCTGGGATCAACAGACTTAAACATGTTTTACTTTCCACAAATGTTCCGTTGTCATTAGTTTCCCCAAGAATGCGAAAACTTTTGTCGCAGCCGATTTCCGCTGTATTTCAGCCAAAGCCGAATGCACGGAAAAGCTACGTCAACATTTCACGAAGAGTGAATAAACAACCACAGGAGAGCCTCAGGCTGAATCAAAACCTACCGGAAGAGTCTGAAGCATTCTCATTCAGTGCTCTGCCTCGTGAAGAATTCTTCGAAACTCAGTTGATGAGCTACTTACTAACTTTCTGAGTGCTACAAAAACAACTTCGAGTTATGAGATTCTAAAAAACAACATTAAATGCGCGGCCATGGCTACTACTAGTTTTCTACTGAGGGAAACGAAAGTGAAAAAATTGAGAGCACAAAATGCACGGCAATCTGAGGTCAAAAGTGGAAATATCGTGAACTCCAAAACATTTGCTTTACTGACAGATCGGTGTGAAATTTTGGGAGTGAATTCAAAGAAATTTATGACTCAAAAGCATAAGCATGCGCTAAATATAAATGACGCTTTTGTGAACTTTCCTGTAGATGAAACGTTATTAAAAGTGCAAAATTATTTCCGCCAGAAGTTTGAAATCAACGTGCAAGTTGAGACTTCTGATATTCAAACCTATCTTCAAGAACTGCCCCAGCTGAGTGAGTCTAGCGTTTTGAGTTTGTCTAGCAAGATTACTATAGAGGAGATTGAGACAGCAATAAGATCCTTGCCCTGCAACCGATGCCCAGGATCAGATGGCATGACCCCAGAACTCTACAAGAGATTCCCTAAAAAGTTCTCAAAAATTCTACTGTGGCTGCTAACGGAAAGTTTACATTACAAAGTGCTACCGTGGTCTATGCGGACTGGAATCATCTCCCTAATTTATAAAAAGGGTGATCCAACTGAACTTCGGAACTGGCGTCCCTTAACATTGAGCAACGTTGACTACAAAATCCTCGCTACAGTTCTTAAAAATAGACTTCTCAAGCACATGTGTGAACTTATTGGGCCATATCAGACTTGCAATATTCCAGGCAGAACAATCTTTGATAATCTTCATTTTTTTCGTGACTACTTTGCCGAAAAACAAAATGGCGCACTCCTTGGCTTAGACCAGGAGCAGGCATTTGATAGAGTGGATAGAATATTCTTGATTTTTTTCTTGATGACAGCCATGGAAAAAATGAAGTTTCCTCCTAGCATTTTGTCGCTTGTGGAATTACTTAACACCCAGAATTCAGTGATGGTGAAGGTCGGCAAGCATTTATCGAAAACAATAGCAGTGGAAAAAGGAGTGAAGCAAGGTGACCCTGCTGCAAGTTTGTTATAAGTTCTGGCTCTTGAAATATTCCTAAGAAGACTTCAATCCCGACTGAACCCTTCTATGCCACTGACAAACCACGAAGTACGTGTTACAAGCTACGCTGATGATTCCCTCATTCTTGTGAAGTCGGTGGCAGATTTTCAAACAATTGAAAATGAAATCGACAACTACTGTAAGTACAGCGGTGGCCGATTAAACAAAGAAACATTAACCTGCTTACTTCGTGGCTCTTGGGTCACAACAAGACCACTTACGGATTTTCCAATAACCGAAGGCAAGATAAAGATCCTCGGGGTGTATTACAGTGATAATGACTGCTCAAATGACAATTGGAGCAGCCTCATTGAAAAAATAACCTCTAAACTTCTCCATTACACCAAAATTCTTGATGACAGTGGACCAAAAGTAAAATCCAAAGTTTTGTGCACGTATGTTCTTCCAATTCTTTGGTACAGAATGCAAGTGCTTGACGCTCCTGAAAATGTGCTAGTCCATATAACGGACATTATTCTTAAGTTCCTTTGGGGAAGTAATAAGCATTGGGTAAGTAAATTGTTCGTTTTTGCGCCAATCATCCACGGAGGATTAGGGATACTAAATCCTTGTTACCAAATGGAGACTTTTCGTTTACGATTTGCACTACGCACTGTCAACAGTGACTGCAGCTATTTTCTTAAGCACGCTAAGAGTAAAATATTAGCAATTTTATTCAGCTCTTACCGTCCTTCTGAGGGATTCTACTTGAACACACAGAAAGCTTTGAAAAACAACAAAATCATACCCAATGGAATTTCAAGGGAAATTGCAGTAACCGTCCACTCCTTAAGCATACTTCTACCCCCAAGCCACAGTATGATTCTGCAGCAGTGTGGAATAAAATACTTGGAAGAACTCAAAACAATTGAATTGGACAGTGTCCCTTCCCACAAAAGACGTCAACTCACCCAGGCGAGCTTGGCAGCACTTGACGTACTTAAGCATATTGAAGAGAAAAATGAACAAGGAAATATTGGTTTTACCATCAAAAACCCCTTGATAAACAAAAATGAGCCTCTTACTGCTGAAAACATCTACAGCAATTGTTACTGGAATCACATTTACTTCACACTTTCTGAAAATGACCGCAAGAAAATACATCATCAAAACTGGAAACCTCTCAAATATTGTCTGTCTCCCAGGGAGACTGACATCACCTGGAGGTTTAAGCACGGAGCCTTATGTACTCCAAGACTAGCCCTTCAGCTTGGCCTTTGGAGCTCAGTACAGTGTTTCTTCTGCTCATCCACAAGCCCAACTTGGAAGCATATAATTGTTTGTGAAAAATTCAGTGAGATGTGGAAAATAGTAATTAATATTATCAAGTGTGCAGGAGTTGAATGGAAACAATCCATGTTGTGGAATGGTTTTCAGCCAAAGTGCAAGTCCAAGCTAAACAATGTAATTCACGCTTTCTACGTAGTCATACACGAATTCTGCTGCTTTAAAATGAACAAAGTTCCTGAAAGATTACAACCTGAGGCGAGAGTACGTCAAGTCATTTTCGAAATGATCTACAATAGTTTTAAGCAGAAATGCGTAGACGGGGTTTCTGTTTACCGCTTCTGTGATGATTGGAAGGAAGTTTCCTTCCTTTTTAAAGTCGTTGGATTTTCCATTGACATTCGAATTCCATCTGCGAATTCTTTAAATTAGTGAGAATGCCGGAGGTTTGAGTCCTCTGTAACCCGTAGCCGGGGGCACTCACTAAGTGAAAATGATTCAAAATTACTTTGTACTCAATTTTAAAACTACTTTTTCTGTAAAAATGAATTGTTGTCCAAATAAAGAACGTTTAATTCTTGGAAAAAAAATATTACGTATACAGGGAATATTACTACTTGGAACACTTTGAATTCTCACGTTTGTACTTTCTAATAGCCTTGGACTC
>JAQIWI010001198.1:0-18247 GCA_034698825.1 Deuterosminthurus bicinctus | reverse complement strand
ATTTATGGACACTACAGCATGGTCGCAGGTGGTTGCGAATATCGCGGGGTACCCTAGTATCGCAGAAAAAATTGACGGGAGACTTTTGGCAATTTCAGATTTTGCACAATTAATTACATAGAATGGCACTGCACCTCACGTATGTTTCCAGAAATCATGCGCAAATTAATGAATTTCATCTCACCTCAAGCTCCTTTTTGAATGGCCTCACAACGGCTGTTCTTGATGATGGTCCAGCAACGGCCTTTGTCGCCTTGTCCCCTTCTTTTGCCATTTTCTCCATCTCAGGTAAAGCTTGGCTCCAACAATGCAATACGCCAGGTTAAATTTAGATTGTCCACCACGTTTCCAGGTTGATTCCACTATATCCGGAATAACTCCACTATGCCCAAATGATGCGACACTGTCCAGTTAAAGTCACTGCTTGGCTTCAGTTCACTCTGTTTTTGGTTTTATTCACTTTGTCCGGCTTGATCGCACTCTTTCTTGGATTATTCCACTATATCCAAACTATGCTCCACTATAGCCGAACTATGTTCCACTACAGCTATGCTTGATGCCAGTAGAAACGTTTGATGGTAAAAATTTCCAGCCACAAGGTGAATTTTTTGGAAGAATTTTGTCCAGATGCGGATGAGTGTGAAAAATGCATGAGAGTGATATGGATTAAAAAATGGCGATGAGTGGGTGGCTAAGGAGTTCGACTCCTTAATCATCTTGGCATAGGACACCCGGGGATATTGTTCCATTAATCGGGTCATCGTTATCCCCTATTTAACATGTTGGAGAAGTGCTTGTGTGAAGGGATGAGGATGGAAAAATGTGTGTGAGCGAGAGAGCGAGAGAGTGAGAAAGTTTCAAATTTCATGAGCCTGATCCTCTTCTTCCTTCACACAAGCACTTAGTCGTCGTCGTCGTCGTCATTTAAATTACCCTACAAAATGAATGACTGAATGCATGTAAACCGCTGCATACATTCCTTGCCATAAGACTCCATATAGTTGAACGGTTGACCCAGGGCGTATGCAGCAGTTAGCGTTGTTGCAATGGAGAGGTAGCAAAATATTAACTACTTATGCCGTTTTCTGTCAGAAAAAAAAATTGGTCAAAATCGGACCACCCGTTCGGGAGATATGAGAAAACCCCGATTTTTCGGAGGCTTAAGATCGATCCGGGCAACGGATGACAAATATGATGAATTTAGGTCCCCATGGACTAACTTATGTGGATATGATAGAATTTTGACATCCTAAGGTCAACGTTGGGTAGGATGGCTGCGAAATGACTGACGTGTCCTTTTATTGGATACCAAATCCGCACAACTGTGTTGTTGTATTGTTCCCAAAGAACGTGGCCATACGCTTCCCAATTAGGTCAGGTGCTACTTTCTCGTTGTGCACAAACCACCATGTAGAAAATCTAATGTAAGTAAAGTAGGTCATGTAATCAAAGTAAAATTTAATTTAATCTTAGGTTGTAGCCGACAAGTTGCAGGTAAACAAAGTAATCAAAACCTGCTGGCATGTTGATTAAATTTGTGCTATCACTCCTATGTTTGTCTAAAACCTCTTTTTATCGCATCATAACTTTAGTTTTAATAACAGTTCAATTCGACTTCAACAATAAATTTTAATGCCTCGCAAAGACTTCAGAGGTTTCTGTCAATAAGCCATCCGCTTTAGATCAGTTGCAAGCAAGAGAATGTGCAAGTTTTACGAAATGGACAATATTTTGAGGATTTTGATGGCAGCTGTCCTCGTGCAGACTTCATTTTCCACCCTTATTAAGCTTGAGTCACCGAAAAATGTCCAAAATTTGGCCAGAGCGACAATTGAGCTGCTGTCTTCGTTGGAAAACTGCACTGTCTATATTTTTGACTGGGCCTTGGATTCGTTTGCCTCCACTAAGTATTTGCTCTTCTACTCAGAGTCCGTCAAATGTGCCGTCGTTCTGGACGAAGAAACGAATTATTTGAACACAACTTCTAAGACTCCTCGCGATAGTGCCGTCGTTCTAGATACAAACGGCGGTGAATTGTCAACAAATTGGTACCAGACTCCTCCCGATGATACAAATGGTACAATGAAACTCCAACCGCTCTTGTTGACAAAGTACACTATAAATCGCATAAATTTGTACCCCTCTGACCCACTATCAAAAACTTTGGAAAATGTAGCTCGTATTGAAAACGTGTACAGAATCTTATTATGGTATGATTTCGCATTTGACTACGTTTTGGTCTTCGTGAGTAACAAGGAGCTTGAACCCATGGAGGACGTGAGCTATTTTCCTAAGTTCCTTACAATTTCATCACCGGCACTGTACCTCTTGATATTGGACGAGCATGAGGTAAAGATGGTCAATCTTGTTTATGCACGTCAATCACTTCCCTTTTTGTTCACAGTTTCCATCTTCAAAGAGTTCTACTTTCGGCAGCTACACCAAACTATTCACAAAGACCTACAGGGTGCCCCGTTTCTTTTTAAAGACATTGATTTTCTCGAAGAGCCGTGTGGGCTTGGAGCGTATGCTCCCATTGTCCAAAATTGCGCAATAACAATGGCAGCTGAAAACTCCAACTTTAGCACTTATGATAATTATTTTATTCCAGAAAACGTTTTACAGCAGCAAGTTTACTGCAATTATTTCTGTAAAGAGGACTTACACAATGCTGGGAAACTAATTCTTGCCAACAGATATTTTGAAGTAGACAGTAATGGGCTACTAGACGACCAAAGAGAGAATTGGGGTTTTGTTTGCATCAGCTCGGGATATAAAAAAGGAGTTATGGCCTTTGTGACAGCTCTTGACCCGCTGACTTGGGTCGTCACAGCGTTAGCCTGTTTGTGCCTATCGGTAACCATTGCTACCATGTCTGCAAATGTTAATTCTTCATTCTGGAGCAAACTGCAATCATCAGCTCCTACTGTCGGCATGTTCCTCATTGAGCGATTCTATGGTTACGGTCAAGTAATTCGTTCAGCTTCCAGGCAGGTTGTGCTGGTGATCACTCTGTGGGCGTTTGGAGCCATGTTGCTGGGGATGTGCTACAGTGGAAACATTGTGAGTGAGATGACAGCGCCGACTCTCCCACCTTGTCCTCATGATTTGGAGCAGCTTGTTTTGTCAGAGTATCCCGTTTTGATCCCGAATTCTATTTGCGTCATCTATAATGAACAGCTTATTTCGACATGGTGGATAGAGGAAGTTAATATTTCTTATGCAAAGAGCACAAACGGCACGTTGGGGTTTCTTGTGCGTCTACTTGAAAAGGCTGACGTGGGTGGGGGATTTCATAAAAGTCGTCCCAATTTTGATCTGTTCGCATATGTCGGTAAATCTTATGAAACGAAGGCCTACGGGATGATGGAGGTCATGAAGAAAAACAAGCAACGAGTTTTGGCTGGAGGGAGGCTGGACATTTTACATAAAGAATACGTGTTTATGTTCCGGAGTAACTATCTTGCTTTATTTTTACGAAAGTTCTGGAGTACATTGTTTCAGTGTGGATTACAAAAGTATTGGATAGATGGTAGATATGCGCGTAGAGTGTTTTCAAATTTGCAGAAAAACTTGCAATCTTCTCTTGCGGAAATCTGGCGTAACTTTGACCCATTGATTGAGAGCGAGGCGTCGTGGAGCTCAACGACGCTAGTTGATTTGAGCCCTGCATTTCAGCTTTTCGCGATGATGATGCTGCTCTGTCTCTTTTTCTTTTTCATTGAACTATGTCCTTGGCAATTGATTCTCCGCCTGATGGTAAGCAAGTCTCGAAATTGTTTGATTTCTCTACGCCGAATGCAACGCAATTCCTCAGTTTTTGTTCAAATAGTGTGCTACTGGCTTAGACTAGTTATTCAGAGAAAATAAAATCGAGGGTCTGATAGTTTTCCCCAGTTTTTAGTGTATTTATCGCAGAATAATTGTGTGCGATGTCGTTAATGCTAATAATAATTTCACGCTTGCGCACAATTTGGGATTTATTTACGATTTACGTACATGCTTAAGGAAAAACATTGATGAATAACAATTCAAGTGTGTCCTCAAACATTTTAGAGTAAACAATCAAACCATAAAGCATCTTTAAAGTATGTCTTGATATAATCATTTTATGTATTCTCGGGAATCAGGCTAAAACTTTTTGCAATAGAAATAAAAATGTATTCCATAGAAGTACTTGCGTCAATGAATTAAAGGAACGCTGTGTTGATATCCTCAAAAAAGAAGAGTGGTCACTGCATTTGTTTGGACTATGTGCTAATGGGATGGGTTGAAACGGTAATTGTTCCAATTCATTTCATGTTAATGGGAACTATGTCATTATTAAATACTTTATAGTAGTATAGTAGTTTTATTATCTAGCATCCGAACCAGTTTGATCCTCTTCCTCCATGGATTAACATCCGTCATATTCATGGCTTTTCTATATTACTTGGTTTCATTATAATTCAATACGACCACGTTATGTCCTAACCAGCATTGCTTAAATTTACCAATTGATACAATAGCATATCACTCTCCAGCTACTAAGCATCTTTGTATCATATACAAGTCAGTTAAGCCGTCCTATACTGTCTCGCCTAAACCGTTTTGAGAAATTGACACAGGATCTCCGGCCTCGTCATGTCGATTGGCGATGAGCTTGAAGAAACCACTTTTAACTCCAACTCCAAAAGTTGGATATCCAGAATGCAATCAACGGGTACAGATTACCCAGTCCCACAGCGATGGCCATTCCAATTACTGTAATGATTAAGAGTCCAAGAATCACTTTCGTTCCTCATTACTAAAAAAAACAATAAATATTACCCAAAAATTATGGTCACTAGGTTCTTTTTAACACGACTCTAATCCATTTTATGCTGGCTACTTGAGCAGCATTCGCTTCGTGTTGTTTAGATGGCAAAAATAGGACTACTGACTGCTATCACTACTACGGGCAGAGAAGTAGGAGAGAAGCCGGCACTTAATGTGGCGCCGGCTCTTGAGAAGTAAAGCCCAGAATGGCTTTAAGACTGGGATGAAAGAAGGATTTCATGGCTCGCTATTGTTTTTATAATTACGCTTCTCTCCGTGCCTGTCTCTTTCTTTTCCTGTAAACTTTTCAGTGGAATGCTCGATTGTTTTGGAATTCTGCGTGGGTTTCGTGCTCTTTGCAAGCGGTTCACTACTGTAGCTCTTCTTGCCAGACACGAGCCTCCCCAGTGTCTTTCCTTCCCAAAGTTGCTCCAATGCTGTAGTCAGAGTATGAATATCTTGCACCCATGAAAGCATAAAATTTAAACGTAGTACTGTACTAAGATGTGATGAAGAGTACGTCCAAATTAATTAATCGTCGTCCGCCATCATGTCAATGAGGATTATGCACATCAATATAGGAGGGCAGCTATACGGAGCGGAGCCCAGCGATCAAGTTTAAGAAATAGAGTACGGCAGACTGACATAAGATTATGACTCTTCTGGACGACAGCACTTTACTCTATGCCACCGCCTCGTCAGTAATTCAGCCACAGTCCTGCCCTTTGTTAAGTAACGGAGGTGTCAACTGTAGCTACGTCTCTTTAACTATTCAAACCAAATGGGAGGATTGCTCAAAAAAATATTCAAAAAAAATTAAACCAACCCCTAACCTACTCAGATGTCTACCGCGCCAAGGACGCTCTCTGTGCCAATTATTTGAGTCGGCGCTCCTCAAATTCCATGCCATTGACCAAAGATGGGAAAACAGCACACTTATGAGACAATCCGGGACAATAATTATTGTAATATTCGAGCTGGAAAACGAGCTTCAATTGGCTGCGTGAATGGGAATAACATTTAAAAAATTGTGGGCAGTACTACAATTACACAAAACTTGGAGTCTTGTAATAACCTTTCCGTTGAATTGCTCCTTGGCAAGCCTGACGATGAGGCGGAAAGTATCAATGTGAGCATCGTAGGAACTCATATTCGACTACCTGAACAACGCAAGACGAGTTTCAATGACGAAGGTCAACTTGAAACTTGTTTGGATTTACCGTACTGACAAAAATGTCAGTAATTAGTAATCACCTGAAACTATTAAAAAACTATATAACTTCTGCCTAAAGGCATTAGCTAAACACATTAGAACAGTTTTGATTGAAAAGTAATGGTTTTTAGTGCCCAAAATCACAACAAACCAAATGGTGCTAATACTTTCGTGGCATCTGTTTTCGGGACCTCCCCAGTGATCCCCTCACTGAACGGGACTGAGCCGGGCGATCCACCCCAAACATTGTGCCCTCTTACAAGAGGTAACTTTTCAATTTTCTTAAAAATGTCAGCTCTCTAGCTTCAAGTATGTAGACGGCAGAAATGAAATTGCAATTTTTTACTCATGATGCTAATACTTTTGACGAGGTAAGGTACTGTAACTCGGTTCCAGGAGAGAGCTATAGCAAAAAGGATAAAACATTTTTGGTACATGCGCAAAACAAAATGGCGGATTTTGGTACATGCGCAAAACAAAATGGCGGATTTTGGTGCATGCGCAAAACAAAATGGCGGGTAGCTTCCCCTTTTGAAAACTGTGCGCTACGACACGTCTCCCATCCTTGTCCATCTCCAAGGCTAGAATATTTCTGGTGGGTTGAATGAGGATGTATTCACGAAATGATAGCCAACGCTCTGGACTATTTTCAAGTAGTCATTTTTTAAATTGGCCAGCTGTTCACTTGATAGATGACAGTTAGGGAAAGTCGTTTATTTATACTAAAATAATCACAGTAATCGGCACTTAATCATCAGAAATAATATGAATGATGAATGAATGTCTGGTTTAGGTTGAGTGAGTAGAAAAGTGTTTAATGATGCTAATGCTTTCGTAAAACTGTTTATATGTACGAAGTAGGTGGGTTTGCCAAACAGCGAAAATAGTTAAAGTTTGTTTGGATTGGACTTTCGATTGCTTCTCTCAAACTCAATTATGACCGATGAGAAATAATTACGGCGGCACTACTTGTGATAGTAGCACCTGGATATGGACTAATGAAATTTACTCAAGTAACCATTGAAATGAATAATCAATGATTGCCGGCTCTGATGTCATTTTCGTGTGAACCACAGATTATAGGCGTTTGTACTAACCCTTCATGCTTAGCCATTCTAATCATAAAACTACACTGGCATTTATCACTCAGTCTTTATGATCATAGGAATAGGACTATACTCATTCATTATTTAGTAAGTACTGTGGCAATAAGGACGATACGATGTGGTTAGCAATTTAGTTCAATTACAAAGATTGCAAGCCTTGACACAAACAACAAGAGTAGGAAATATTCACTTCCGCAAGATTATGATAAAGTAGGATAATCATTAGGATGTCACGTCGAATAAAATGAATTTCTTGACAACAAAATGTAGATTCGGTACTCAAAGCCGTGAAGGTAGAAGAGAGAAGAGTTCGGGGTGAGAAAGAGTACATTTTGTGGGAATAAACGACTGTGCGCACTCATAAAGATGCATTACTGTGGACAAACCTTTATCCAAGCTTTTATCACCCCATAAATAGTGGATTGAAATACAAGAAATTTCTTTGTCATTTCAGCAGATGCGACAACATGGAGTTGGTTTCTTACAAGGATAATATAACTTTGAAAACTGTGATATTTGCGTATCGATTCGCGTCCTTTATCAAAAGCGTCCCATTCGAAGTTTCTTCTGCGGATGGACTTTTCAAGATCGAATACTTCTCGAAATGGTTTCAACTTGCTCCTTGGTATGCAATTAATTGGGTTATCTTTCTCTACGCAGCTTTTCAGCCAATCAGATTCATAGAAATTTTTTCGAGGGATGGCTGGACTGCTGAGGCATCTCTTCATATTCAACATCTTTTAGTGTACATGCTTGGTGTATTGTACCATGGAAGCTTATATCGCAAGCCCAGGGACTTTGTCAAAGCTGTCAACGGTGTCTACGAGTTAATACAGTTTAATCCAGGTAGAATTCTTGATATTTTTGGAACTTGTTTCATTCATGAAGTTTCACGTAGAATTGGAATTTGTATAGGGTTAAAATTATGGAAAGTACGACCTTGGTTCTCAATACCATTGTTGTCGTTCTGCATATTTTACCTTGGAGCCGCCTTAATCGGGTGTGTCTTTGTGGAAACGTTGATATATGCTTTCAACTTGGACAAAGCTCGCTACATTTTCTCAGTGCTGCCGCTATCTATTCAGCAAAGCACGGTCGTATGGATCCTGACTATTGGGCTGGAGTTGATGATCTTGCTGTGTATATATGCCCAGCTTTTGTCATATTTATTGCCTTTCTAATGTGTCTCATTCCACCAACTGGTACAATCATGCACAGAAATTGCAGCGAATTCAGTACAACAATTCGCTCTCGAATTGGGAAACGACCGTGGTTTATGGAGATGTATACGGAAGCCAGGTCGCTATGGGAGGTGGACACAGCAGTGAGCCACTTTTGTTGTTTAGGCATTCAATGTTCGGAAGTTGTGATGTGCCAAGTATTTAACAATGTCTTGCTGCTTCTATCTTTATAACACATAAGCAGAGCACGGATATGTATGTACCCGAAAGTTCCGAAATAGATTATGTAAATATGTACCGAAAATAATGAAAATATGTACCCAATAGGGGTGTTTGTACTGTGAGCCCTCGGTAGTTATCGTTTAATGATTGTTTCAATTTCGTCCACGAATCATCTCAAGCACTTGAAACTTTAGTTCAATCATACGCCATCATTTCGTCCAATTTGCATTGAATATTGAGCAGCGTAAAATCAATACAAAATTATGTAAGTTAAGCGGCTATTCAGTGCCCTCGCACCTGACAGCATTCATTGTTCAATTGACCACCAGTTTTCTTCAGTTTCGTTTCACATTATCTTGTTTTGCATTTCAATTTGTTTGTTATACTCATACGTATTAAAAACAAAAGTTTTCACTGTCAATGGATCTCAACCCAAAGAATTTGGCAGTTATTATTGAAACACATATTGAACAGCAAACTGCGGAAGCATCTGACGAGAGGTATTTATTTTCTATCCATAATATTTTTATGTAACAAACTCAAAATCGTGTTACTTGTATTTGAGGACACCGCACAGTAGTTAAGTTGAATTAGCCTCAGTAAGATCACATAATTCGAATGCCCTTGATCCTCTCTTCGTTTTAACCGAGTTGTTTCGAAGTTGACCGTCCGGTTTTCGGGCAAATCGGGGTCAAATGTCACGATACCGAAATAACGATCCGGGAAGAGTGAGCACGAATTTTGAGGATTTCATTTAGTTAACGGTTGAGAAGAAATACAGGGGTCCAAGTTACTTTGAACCAATCTAGTTTCAATTTCAAAGGCAAAAGAAGGCTCACTCCGAGAGCTCCTCTGGCTCCGCTCCTTCAGCCAGGCCAAAAGCGCGATTGAAAATTGGAAGAAAAGTCGCGGCTTACTTCACTCTCACCAGGACAATGCGATTTCTATGACGAATATGACGATGACAATAAAACTGAAGACCTTCTTGAACCCACTTTGTGCTCGCGCATAATAAAATCCAATAATAGTGACGAATTGGAGACCGCGCATGAGCGCCGCCGTTGGAATTCATTACAAAAGCCAAGCCACCGCGCCGATGATCATCGCTCAATTATGACCCTTCTTTACGTTACGGGCCCCTACTAGACAGCCGTGCGAAGTGGTTCCAGCTGCAGCTTGGACTTGTTTTCTCTTAAGGAGCAAGATGACCAAGTCCACAAAGCGGGATTTCTCATGTAATATATTTAATTAAACCCATCTTCAGTTGTAAACGCCTGGCCAGGCGTTCAACTGCGCACCAGTATTGCATCAAAGGTCACAAGTTCTCAGTTATAACTCGTGTGTTTGACTGGAACCTGCTCAGCTCCTCTTGAGCATCCTCACAAGCCGAAACTCGCGAATTTTATGCAAAAGATAAATAATAATAAAAAAAATAATAACCAATTGCGAAGCTCTACAAACAGAAGATCTTAGTTTCCCTTGACCAAAATGGCACCAGTGAGTTTTGGGACATCTTGAGCATCATATCCCACCATTTAATTAAATGTTCATCTCTCCATTCTAATTGCAGTAAAAGCCTTAACGACTGAAAGGCTGGACAACTACTAGGAATGGGAGTTGCCTCTGATTTTATTTTCCGAATGTCAAAAGTGAAAATCACAAACAGTCCTCGAACATGTGCTTTCAACAGATGCATTTATTGGAATAGAGCTTCAAACATTGGTTATAATCATATTGTGTTCTTTCGGAAAACAGGCTACAACTTTGCAAAGACTTTAAATATAAAAATTGATTCTATGGAAGGATGTTCGTCAATGTCGGAACCCTCGGACAACTACATTCACCAACAAGACAACATGGCTACAAACTTCGCAAAACGAAGAAAGTGGACAGCATTTGTTCGGACGCAAGCTAACGGAATGGGTACCGGCAGTCATTATATTGCAAGCATATCATGTTAATGCAAAGCATGTATTATTACCGCTTTATATTAGTTTACATATTAATCTAGCGTGAGAACCATTAAGATTCTCTTCTTCCACAGATTAGCATCTGTCACAGTCACGGCTATTTGATGTTAATTTGTTTCATTGCAATTGGGTAAGACCACATTATTTCCTGATCAGCGCTGCATTAATGTACCAATTGGTACAGTATCATACTTTTCTCCAGCTAATAAGCGTCTTTGTATCATACACAAGTCTGCTAAGCCGTCCTTTCACAGACGCTTAAACGACATCTCGCCTATACCGTTTTCAGAAATTGACACAGGAACTCTCCGACGTCGTCATGTTGACTGGCCATGAGCTTGAAGAGGGCACATTCGACCAACTCCCAAGTCAGCAGGATATCCTTCCAGAGTGCAATCAACGGGTATAGAATACGTAATCCCACAGCGATGGCCATTCCAATTACTGCAATGAATAATCTAATAATAATTTTCTTTCCGAATTTCTAAAAATAACAATAAATATTACCAAAACGCTATTGTCGATGGGTTCTTTTGAACATGAGACTCTAATACATTTCATGGTGGCTACTTCAGTAGTATTCGCGTCGTGGTGTTGGGATGGCCAAACCAGGACTACCGACTGATACCCCTACTTTAGACAGAGTAGTAGGAGATAAGCCGTCACTTACTGCGTCACTGGCTGTTGGAAATAAGCAAAACCCAGATTGACTTCATGGCTGGAATGAAAGAAGGATTTGATGGCTCGCTATTGTTCTTATACGCTTCTCTCCGTGCCTGTCTCTTCCTTTTCCTGTAAATTTTTCAGTGGTGGAATTGAAGAATTGATTGCATTGTTTTGGACTTCTGCGTGGTTTTTATGCTCGTGCCAACGCTCTTTGCAAGCGGTTCACTACTGTAGCTCTTCTTGCCCGACACGAGCCTCCCCAGTGACTTTCCTTGCCAAAGCTGGTCCAATGTTGTAGTGAGATTATGAATATCTTGCACCCATGAAAGCATAAAATTTAAACGTAGTTCTGTACTAAAATGTGATGAGGAGTACGTCCAAATCAATAAATCGTCGTCCGACATCATGTCAATGAGGATTAAGCACATCAATATATGAGGGCAGCTATACGGTGCCCAGCCAGCGCTCAATTTTAAGAAATAGAATACGGCAGACTGACATGCACGACTATTTGCCTGTGGACATTCATTCATGACCTTCCAGTTTTGTTCTAAAAGATCAGGTTCGGTAGAACTTAATATCGGAGTGCGGCCACTGAAAGACTTTGGCCAGTCCAGTGTAGAAAAGAACTGAAATCGTATTATACTATAGGCTCCTTTGAATTTTATTATATTATATTGCAACATAGCATGATAGTCAGCCTAGTCATAGAGGCTTCAGGCCTCGGTCCATCATGACATTTGAGCCCGATTTTCCCGAAAATACGACGGTCAACTTCGATAAAACTCCTTTAGCCGGGACAAGCGCGCACTGGAAAATACAGAAAGAAAAACGTGCCTCGCGCTCGAAACCTCACTCCCACCCGAACCACAAGATTTTTATGACGAATATGACGATGACAATAATGTTGAAAACCTTCTAGAATAATTCACTTTAGACTCGCATATAATCAAATCCAATAATAGCTACAACTCAGAGCTCGCGCATGCGCGCTTTAGTTGGAATTCCTCGCCAAAGCGAAGCTCAATTAAAGACCTTCCAAACAGCAACACTCCACTGTACGCCACCGCTTGGACAGTATTTCGGGGTTTTAATGATAGCGCCGCGCGTGAATTAAATCAAGCCCAATCCTTCTTCTCTTTAACCTTGAGCCAAGCTACAAGTTTGGACTATAAAATTCAAGGACCTCAAAGTTATGCAAAAACAATGGAGACCAGTCCCAGTCACTGTCCTTGCACTTCAATGAGTAACCGGGGTGGTGACAGAAGCTACGCCCCTTTAACTATTGAGGCGGCGCTCTTCCAGTCGACCACTATAGATCAAAGATGTGATTACCAGAGGAACTCACGTTGGACTACCTGAGTTGAGTAAAATTACTTTTACTCAACTCAAGACGAGTTTCAATGACAAAGGTCAACTTGAAAATTGTTTGGATTTGGACTATTTGACAACATCTTCAAAGATTCCTCGCGAAACAGAGAATGACACACTGAAACTCCAACCGCTCTTGTTGACAAAGTACACAAGAAACCGCATAAACTTGTACCCTTCTGCATCACTATCAAAAACATTGGAAAACGGGGCCCGTATTGAACACGTGTACAGAATTTGATTTTGGTATGATGTAGCATTCAACTACGTTCTGACCTTCGTGAGCAACATGGAACTTGAATCCACGGAAAACTTGAGCATCTTCCCCAAGTTCCTTGAAATTTCAGTACCCGCCATGTATCTATTGATATTAGACGAGCATGAGGTAATGATGGTCAATTGTGTTTATGCCCTTCAATCGCTTCCCTTCTTGTTCAGAGTTTCCACCTTCAACGAAGTCTGGATTCTTGTTTCATTGATTCAAAAATTTTGGAGTAAATTTTTTCAATGTGGACCACAAAAATATTGAAGTAATTTTGTAGAAGCTAGTCATATTCAACGCCATTTTGTTAAATTTTTAAAGGATGAGAACAACTTGGATATGGCGTGGAGAAGACAATCTTATCTTGCAAGAATATGGCGTAACGTTGATCCATTGATTGAGGACGAGGCCTCGTGGATCTCAACGACGCTGGTGAACTTGAGTCCTGCATTTAAGCTGTTTGGCTACATTATGCTTCTCTCACTATTGGTTTTGTTCATAGAAGGATGTCCTTGGCAATTGATTTTTCTACTGATGCTGAGCACGTCTCGAAATTATTTTATTTCTCCACGCCGAGTTCGACGAAATTGTTCAGTGTGGTTCCGCAAGGTGTGGTACTGGCTTGACCTTGTAATAATGAGAAAATAAACTCGTGGGACCGACAAGCTTAACATTTTGAAGTGAATTTCTATCACCAGAATGGAGCTATGCCATGTTAATGAGAAGCATGTCATCATTTAACACTTTATATTTTATATTATAGTATTGTACATTATCTAGCGTCAGACCCAGTTGGATTCTGTTCCTTACAGACTGATTTCTGTCACGGTCATGGCTTTTCATATATTATTTGCTTTGATTGTAATTCGATACGACCACGTTATGTCCAACGTATCAGTTTACCGATTGATACAATATGATATTGCTCTGCAGCTACTAAGCATCTCTGTATCAAGCACAAGTCAGTTAACCCGTGAGGAAAGGACGGAAGGAAAATAGGAAAGGAAGGAAAGGACGCGTCCTTTCAGACACCCTTTAATGGCATCTCGTCTACACTGGTTTGAGAAATTGGTACAGCAGCTCTCCAACTTCCACATTTTCATTGGCCATGAGCTTGAATATTGCAATGTCGTCTCCTTCGAATTCAGTTCCACTTCCGGTGCCCATATTTTCCGTATGCCTTGCAGACTTCGTTCGGCAGAAAATCTCCAACTACAAAGTCAGCAGGATATCCCTAGAGTGCAGTAAACAGGTATCGAATAAGCAGTCCCACAGTGATAGTCATTCCGATAACTGCAATGAATAATATTCCAAGAGTCATTTTCTATTCTCATTTCTAGAAATATTAATGAATATTACCTAAAAACTACGGTCGCGAGGTTCTTTTGAACATGAGACTCTAACCAAATTCATGCTGGCTACTTGAACAGTATTCGCTTCGTGTTGTTTGGATGGCCAAAACAGGACTACCGACTGATACTCCAACTACAGACAGAATAGTAGGAGAGAAGCCGGCACTTACTGTGCCACCGACTATTGAGAAGTAAAAGCTCAGAATGGCTTAATGGCTGGAATGAAAGGATTTTATCGCTCGCTATTGTTCTAGCACATTTCTCTCCGTGCCTGTCTATTTCTGTTGTTGTTAACTTTTTAGTGGAAGACTGGCTTGTTTTAAAATTCTGCTTGGGTTTCATGCTGTTGCCAGCGCAGTGCTCTTTGCAAGCGGAACATTACACTGTAGATTTTGGTGCCAGACACGTGCCTCCCCTCTTTCCTTGCCAAAGCTGCTCCAATGTTGTAGTAAGAGTATGAATATCTTGCACGTATCAAAGCATGAAATTTAAACGTACTTCTGTAACTTGGATGTGATGATGAGTATATATGTCTTACCCAAGTAACCACGATGAGTGAGAGGACGTCCTCAGCCAGTACCAACAGGTCAAATGTGGTCCGCGGCTAGAAGGTACCCATGGCACCTTCTGAGGACGACCTTTGACTGTCCTTCACTGCATGTCATTATTTAGGGAGAAATGACCCAGGCGGCGCTACTCACAAGTGACCGTTAGTCTGAGAGAGTCGAAAATCTTCTAAGTTTTTGTCTCCTGGTTCGACTTAGAAAATTAAGCTGCGAGTGATTTTTCCTCGTTAAATCGCGCATCTAATAATACTATAGGACAAGGAGAATGAGTAGTGCAGAGAGAAGAAAGAGTTTCATAGTGAGTTACTATTAAAATCAAATTCAGTGATGTTTTGAGAGTGAGTACAGCAGCGTGCAGTGCAGTGGTGATAATATATCATTCAGGTGTTGCTGAAGACAGTGAGCTTGCACAGTGTGGGGTTAAGATTGTACAAGAAATTAAGTAAAATAAAGGATCAAATGTTAATTTGAATATTTTGAATTTGCTGGAAATCTTATCTATGATTAGCATGATTTTTATGGATGGGAGAAGTATGTACGTAGTATAGAAAAAGAGGGATACTAATTTGGTACGGTGCGTACCAAGGTAGGACTTTGAGTACCGTCTGAGTACGGTCAAGGGACGACAAATATTGGACAAACGTACTGCAATTCACTGTACAGAAGCGGTACATAAGACGTACTTGCTTCGCGTACCATGGTCCTATAAGTACTGAATGAGGACGTTCTCGGTCTCGGTCGTGGTAACTTGGGAATTAATAAATCGTCTGCTATCCTTATTTGAATGAGGCCTCGCTCATGTTTAAAAAATAGAATACGGCATATTGACATGTACGACCATTTGCATAAGGACATCTGAAATTCTTTGTTCAACGTGGCCAAATGAAAGTTATACTTTCAGTCGTGAATAACTCCCGACATTGCAAGGCACTTTTGAATCATTTGAATTTGAAGACCGATGCTAGAACTTGAATCTTGGGGAAAAAGTTTAAACTAGCGCTCATCAAAAGCAGCCTATAATTTTATTCGAGCAGAAAAACTAGCTTCACGTGGCTGTATGGATGGGAATAAAATTTCAAAAACTGTGGAGTCATGGACACACAAGATGGAGTCTTAGATCGGTATAGTCGTTTTCTTTTCTTTCTGGAACAAGACTCACACTTTGTTTTATTTTACAAAAATAAAACAGTATTCTATAAAAGGATGTTCGTAAATATGGGAAACGTCTGGAAAACTACATTTAATAAAGCGCGATACAGAACATTGTTAAAAAGCGAATAGGGATGCGTGAAATTGCCTTCGCATTATGTCATGTTGGTGGGGTACGTGACATCATTAAACACGTTATATTAAAGTAGTATACATTTTCTAGTGTCAGCACCACTCAGAGTTTCTTCCTCCACAGATATGTGACGGCTTTTCTATATTATTTGGTTTCATTATATATCAGCACGTGTCATAACCAGCGTTGTGTACACGTCGTTTCAGCAGTCCTTTCCCACGCCCTTTTATGGAATCTCGTCGATACCGATTTGAGAAACTAAATCAGAAACTTTCCAACTTCGTCATGTCGATTGACCATGAGCTAGAAGAGCGCGATTTCGACTCCTTCGAGGTCAAATTCATTTCCGATGACCATATTGCCCTTGTGATATGCCTTACAGACGCTTTTTGGCAGACAATTTCCAACTCCAAAGTCGGCAGCATATCAATGGAGTGCAGTGAACGGGTATTGAATAAGTAGTCACATAGTCATAAGTAATTCCATTTACTGCAATCAATAATATTCCAAGAGTCATTTTCTTTCCTGATTCATAAAATAACAATAAATATTACCCCAAAACTATTATGGTCACCAGCAAGGGTGTAAAATCCAGGACTAAATAATCCAGGATTTGGATTAATCCACCTTATTTTGGAATCCAAATCCAAAATCTAATCCAGGTCGCTGTAGTAAAAAATCCATATTCCCATTCCAAATCCACCTGACGCAGCTGGAATATTCCAGTATTCCTAATCCAGCTTTGAAGTTTAGTCCAAGTCCAAATCCACATTCCACCAGAAGGATGGAAAGTCTTTTACCTGGCCATGAATTAGCAGTTTTCAAAGTGAACACGTCCTCTGATTTCACAAGCAGTGGGAAAATTTGGTATTTGGGAGCCTTAGATCATTACCCTACAGTATTAGTAATTTAGTATAAGTTATTTTGTTCTGAATACGGAATTTAATTCTGGTACGAGCCTGTGATATTCAAGTTGGAATAATCCAAGTATTAATCCTAATGTGTACATTTTAATTTAATCCGTAATCCAAAATCCACCAATTTGAAAAAATTAATCCATATTCCAAGTTTTTAATCCATTAGACAAAATTTTATTCCATATTCCAGAATCCAAATCCATGCCCATCAAAGATTTAGTCCCAATCCATAGTCCTAATCCTTAAAATGTTGGATTTTACACCCTTGGTCACCAGGTACTTTTTAACACAAGACTCTAATCCATTTCATGCTGGCCACCTCAAAAGTTTTCTTCGTGTTAATTCGATGGCAAAACAGGACAACCGACTGAAACCCCCCTACTACAGAAAGAGTAGTAGGAGAGAAGCCGGCTCTCACTGTGCCACCGACTGCGACTGTTGAGAAATAAAGCCAACAATTATTACTTTATGGCTGGGATGAAAGAAAAATTTGAGTGCTCGCAATTGTTCTTATATAATGAAAGGATTTTATGGCTCACGATTGTTCTAGCACATTTCTCCCGGTGCCTGACTCATTCTTTTCCTGTAAACTTTTTCACTCGATTGTTTATGAATTCTGCGAATTAACGCTCTTTGCAAGCGGTAACTACTGTAGCACTTTTTGCCAGACACGAGCTCTCCATTGTATTTCCTTTTCAGCTTCTAAAAGTATTAATATTTTGCATTTATGAAATCATGAAATTTAAACGTAGTCTTGAGGAAATGATGAGGAAAGTGGAGTTTGTCAAAATTAATAAATCGTCTTCGAACTTGTTGTCGGAGTGCCGCCACTGAAAGACTAAGATCAGTGGAGAAAAGGACTGAAAGCGTTTTATACTTCACAAGCTCAAGACACGTGGCTGATAAGGTTCCACTCAGTTGTAATGTACATTAAATACCCAGCCACTTTGTATTGAGGGCCGAGGCTTCTTTGTATTTGTACATTTTTTAGCTGTCTAATAACTCTGCTGGTTCATCTGGAAATAATTTGATCCTCTGGGTTTTATTGGCCAGTGACACTTACGTTTCAGTCACTTACTCAACTGTGAGGCAAACCTGGAATTAAAAAGGCAAAACGGCTAAAAATTTTCTGATTCTTCCTTTGGCTTTTCTCATCACCTCGCAGAATGTGACTGGTCAGTCGTAGTCCATGTACCAATGAATGCCGTTGGCAAGTTGACAATTTTTACGAAGCAAGCCAGCAATAATCATATTCTATTATACAGGGTGGGCCAGTGAAGACTTTACACTTTCAAACTTGAATAGCTTAAAAAGTTGAAGAGCTACAGACATGTTGGGCACC
>JAQIWI010001197.1:0-18248 GCA_034698825.1 Deuterosminthurus bicinctus | reverse complement strand
TAGTAGCAGTGCATTAAGGAGCAGTATTTATTTTTAGTGCTCACGAAAGTACTGTTAGGATTATAGAGTGGAAGCAATAACAATGTGAAGCACTAATGCGTTGATTATTGTGCTCCCTCAGTGCAAATTAAGGCTCTCGGTGCATTGCAATCAAAGCGTGCTGCTCGATTTTCGTGATCATAATAATGGCATTATGTGCATAGGCAATTAGAATGAGGGAGCTAACGGTTGAGTTGATTTTAGGCCTAAACTTACTAATTTTGACTTGTGCGGTTTGACGATGAATGGTTTCAGTGGAATTATTAGTGTGAAAAAATCGGGCCTGCCTACACACCACACAATGTAATCGACTTTACTTTTTCCTAAACAATCTCTTATTATGGTCGCATAACTCTTGAAATAATGAAGCCGAAATGTATTCAGATTGTTGAGGATGAAGCAATCTGCGACTCAATTCTTACTACTCAGCAATCCATAGATTCTCGCTGTTTCTAGTAGACTTTACATTTTGGTTTATGGGTTATATGATTGGTGGGAAGTTCTTTATCAGTTGCTTAGATGAATTAGGCTGTCCCAGCTGGGATTGTGTCACTGGCAATTTTTACAGAACGAATGGGGCAGTTTGATTTATTTGGAAAGGGGAGAAAAGGCGCACAGAACGTTGGGAAATAGAAGATATTATTATTAGATTTGTTTTGCCATCATCATCTTGAGGATTCAGTGATCTTTTTTGCCCTGTGGAAGATAAGATTGGAAGTGTGAAATGTGGTCAAATGCATTAGCAATTATTAGGACCAGATTCATTAGTTCATTGATCCAGAAAACAATTTGCCGTATTGTTTCCCTCCTGTATGCGTAGTGTATCGCTATGTCCCTATAGTCTTACCTCAACCTGCTGTGAATTTCATGCTTTTAATTATGATTTACGGATAGCTTAAGGTGGGGTGGATGGCCAGATCCTGTTGTAAATACATTTAGCTGCTCATAATAACCACATGCACCTGTATACATTATACCTTTTGAACTATCGCGTATCTCGCCCTCTCTTTCCATCGAAAGTTATTTATGAGTACAGATTTTATTGAAAGGATCTTTCATCTGTACCTTTATCTTCCTTATGCAGCACTATTATCGTTGAATAAGGCCAGTTATTGTGCGTGTCTTGCTTTTTCACCTTCTACAGTAATGATGCAGCTGATGATGTGTTGAATCATTATGCTAAGATTTATTTGCTCTATCTTTACAAAAGTTAAGGGAAATCTGAGAGTTTGAACACCTCCGTGTTAATGCTGTAGCAATACTCCAATCTACGGCTGCTAAGGAAGGCATAAACAGATCTCTCGTAATCGTAATATGCGCTAGCAAAGATACACGCAGGCTTGAATTGACCACGTTTCTTTAAACTAAATCATAAGCTCAAGATTTGAATCTAAAAGTAATGTGGGTAGCGATTTCTCATTTTCCGAAATTGCCCTCATGCTATCCAACTGAATATGTAGTTCCCTATTCATTCCTCTCTTTCCTCATGAGGTAAGAAATTACATGTTCAATCACTTTGATTTTTTGATATAGTTTTAGCCAGCCGTCATCATGCGTGCGCAAACCTACCTGAGTTTGTGCAGGGCATCTACATTATATTTCATTTCACTTGTTTGACTTCCTTGATAGCACTTTAAACGTGGCAGGGAGTATTATTATGTAAATTGACCAGCTGAAAGTAGTCATTTGAGCAGTTGGAGAGGAAAATTAGAGGTAAAAGACAGGCGGGTTAGTAAAATGATAGTGCATGATGGGCTCCTCCAATTCCGATATGTTTCACCTGCACTAGAACAAGAACAATTCGTGATACGGTTAGGGAGCTAATTAAGACGACCAAGACCTACATTCTGTTTCTAAAAATCCATTCAAGTATAGAGAAAATAAAAAAATACTTTGCCAAGCGGATATGACTGCAAATGAGTGAATAATGTGTACGTGCGGAACGCTCTCTTGTCCCGGTCTTGACGGATTAATCACTGTCTTACTACTGCACGTTGCAGCTGCCGTCGTAAACGAATAATTTTGTAAAGTTCAATAGGAATGCCGATGGTCGTAAAGCCATTAAATCCCAGGTATACAGCATGTGCATGGGGCTGTGCATGTTTACAACGTGCAGTTTAAAAACCATTAAAATCAGGTGATATTCGGCAGATATTTAGCTGTATACAGTGACAATGGGGCATAGAAAAAAATCAAGGCAAGCGTCACAAGTTGGTTAGACTATTCTCGTTCAGTCAGACTTATAGAGCGAGAAACAAGCAGAGTAGATCAAGCAAAGGAATGATGAATTTTATAGGTCGTCCGTATTAGTGTTAAGGCCTCGGTTGGTCTCTCCGTGTACTTCTAAGGAGGATTATGTAGCCGTAACTCAGACTGTAGAAGATTGAGTAAGACGAAGACTTTTTGTGTCTTGTACATGATGAATTTTTGAGCTTGTTGGCTAGCTTTGTGCAAAGTGAAACGTAATATTGTGGTGTGATGAAAGGTAAACTGACTCATTTTTTCTTTATTTGAATGTTGCAGGAGCAGATCCATCATCTCCAGTTCTTTGCCGAAGTCATCTAGTGAAATCTGGCTCACTCCACGTTTGTACAGTCGGAAGAGAAGAATGCTAGCTACGAAGGAAATTAATTAATGTCAGTAAATTGTCTGTTAGTCCGTCACTTATGTACAAATTTTACATTGTAATATATACTACTTATACATGTTTGCATACATAATTACAGCAGGTAATCCGACGGAGTTGTATATGTAGTCATAAAAATGACAATTATACGTAGATTACTTGTCAGAAAATGTCTTATGGAGGCCGTAGGGAGCTTTAAATCAAGGAAGTAGAAATTAACAGCTGTGGTATTGAGTGCAAATTTGTACAACTCGGTAGGATGGGTTTGAAAAGGTGGAATCATGGATTGTTTTTCTGAATAATATACGACCGTCGAACCACAGTTAAGAGTGAAATTCACCTTCATAATTATATCCACCTGTCAATAGAAATCCTCGTACTTTTTCTTTTTCGTTTCTTGGTTGATATTTGAAGACTATACAGGTGCTCGTAAGAGTTAACTGGGGAATCTACACTCAATTCTAACTGGTCTACTAGAAGGGAGAATGTTGTTATTGTTCCGAATTCAAAATGGGCGAGTGATCTATGCGACGAAGTTGGATCGTAAGAGTTGAAATGGGAAATGTGCTATCATTATTATTGAAATTTCAACACAAGCAGGATTCACAATGATGGTGTGCTGACAGGCCTTGTCATCCTAGGCTCTTTGATTTCTCATCAAAGGACGCGTTTCTCACATGAACGCATCTTAACAGATTTTAATTGAATCTCATCAAATGTACAAGTAGCCATGTTTATTTCTAGGAATGTGACGCACTGTAGAATATGAAACAATATGACGGACAATCTACGAAGTACATAGCATTGGTTAGCGGTCGTCGTGGTGAGCCTGATGATGATAAAAAAAAATACTCATCAAAGCATTGTGCAATTATTGTATTCTCTGCATCTTTCTCAAGACTCTTTGAAGGTAGCTAATGATTGGAGGATTTGGCTATAGGGCAAAAGTGAATCCTGGCATTGCCTTTGATATCTTTTTATTGTGATTCTCCAATTTGTAGGCCGATATTGTGTCATGTACCCAGAGTAGTTTGTCTTATGTATTTGACAACTAAAGGGCACGTACGCTAGATAGATGAAGGGCAGCTGGGGAATGATGATTATTTTTGAATCTTCAGTATGACCTTTAAATTCCAATAGACTTCTTTCAGTCACTCGTTGCGCTCATCAATAAATTGCATTGAACTAATTTGAAGCCAAGACAAACAATCAGCCTTAGTGTGTGTCTCATCATTTGCACAGTGGCAGAGTTATTATTGTGCCTGACTGCTATATCACACTACGTATGCCAAAATAAACATATGAGTAATGTAGTACTTTCGAATGTGTCTTAGCACAAGCTAAACAACATCTTCAGCTGACTTTTTTCCAAGCAAGAACATAATAATAATGATGACATAACAAATCTCGTGTAGCCCAGCAGCAACCGACATCATTCGATAAAGCATTCCCTGGACACTACATGATCGATGAGTTATATAATGTGCTCCTCGTGGTTTCTGTGCGGAGATCCTGCGGATAGCTAGTCATCAGAGGAGGGACATCATTTCATCATAATTTAGAAATTGTGTGAGGACAATAATAAATTAATCCTGCTGCTGCCTAAGGGACAATCTAATGAGGAAATGGCCTGAAACCAAAATCTCAGAAGCACTTATTGACAACAGGGAAATATACTGGGATTATTATTTGGAGAATAACAATGACGTTGTTAAGGCAGCTACCAAAATACGTCAGTACGCACTTGTCAATTTTTATGGCTCTATCTTTCATTTTTGACGTTGACTTTGCAGGTTCATAAAGCATCTTGATAGGGAAGGGCTGATATGGAAAGATTTCATGTAAAAGATCCTAAAAGGAAATGGAAATGAAACGTCTTAATGATATGTGACATGCGGTTAAAGCAACTTGTTGTAGTTATTACACCAGTAGAGCGTGGAGACACAACAGCCAGATGTTGATAGAGATCAGTTATTAATGCATGCAGACATACAGACATACTAGAAAACTTCCTCATCCCTATCGGTCAATCATGATCATGATGGTAAAAGCACCTCCACCAATGTGTAATCATTCTGATCCCTGTTGTTCTTGCTGCTTTGTTTCTCCATACCTCATCCCCGCCGGTTTACAAGGAATTGTTAATCTTAAACGACGTCAATAAGCAAATTGTTCACGCGTATCAGTCACTTTAACTCAGCACTACAGGCACTTCGCCTAGTCATTTCCAATCCAAAACATTGTGCACGACAAATGGTTGGATCAAGGAAAGGCTTCGCTGGGCACATTTGATCGACAATGTACGCTTTCAAATTACCCCATTACTGCGCTCGTAATCTGGTTCTTGTGAAATTTTTAGAGAAATTTATACAGCGAGTGGGAGCATCTAGATTTTTTTTAGTGCTGTGTCCCCTCGGTGCGAGGAGAAAAACAGGTTGATGAGGGTGCAATTACGACATATTTACCTCGCCTTCTATTTTTAGCTGCCGTGAGGCAGTGCATCACAACACAGTATTGTGCTGCTGAATTTTCACCCATCGACTCTTGCGAAATGACCGGTCACACTGGACGAGCCGATCGGAACATCTGACCCACCCAGTAAACCTTTTTTCCTGAGACATCAGACGGAGACCACCCAGCGTAAATGAAAAACTTTGCAGAAGCCTCACGTGTGTTTGTATGAGAAAGGGCGACAATATCATGGAATGCGACTCATCCTACGGTTTACGTAATAATTTGTGTAGTCCGCACATTGAGGCGGCGGGCGGTCGACAAAGCGTGACGAACGGATTGGCTTGGAGCAAGGGAATCATGACGCTTGCGATAGTGATTAAGGAGTTATTTTAGCGAGATCACACAACTTGCACACTAGTGATCATTCATAAAGGATTTGATCCCTTGGGGACAGGATTGCTTTGGCAGCAGTGTAAGAAGATTGCCGAGATGAGACAGCAAAGTTGCGAACAAGCTCATAATAATCAACATAGATGTATGAGACCGCCGTGTGGCGTTGCATAATCGGAGGTATATTAGTCTCTAACATGATAATCGAAATCGAGCTGAATCAAATGCTGTCACATGGAATTAGGCAATGAGTTCGTTTAAATGCCACGATCAATCTACAGGAATGAAGGAGCAGCTGGAATCTGAGGGTAATGACAATGTAATGTCATAGGGATAGTCGCATATGGTCATTTGGTTACACTATTGTGCGACACAATATCACCATACGATCCCTTACAATACTAACGCACTCAATACAAAACCACCGAGGTGGTCTAGCACGCAATAATGCATGCTATAATACTTGTCTCAGTTACCAGATATTGCCATAGCTAGTAAGATCAGGATGGTGGCACAATTCGTCAGAGAATATTGCATCAGAATTAGTTTCAGCTCGTCCCTACGTCTCTCACTTCAGCAACAACTGCCACTTAATCCCCCCGCCTAAATATTTGCACAACACGTATACATCTGCATATGCAAATTAGGAGTGCATCGGACTAATAGCTTAACCTGAATAGGTTATTGTGATGTGTACACAGGTTAAATCCCATCTCAAGGCACAAGCCACTCATATGTGTAATGTTAAATGAGTGATCAGGTGTCTCTTGAATAGACGCAATGAATTATTTGTCATTGTTTGAACTTGTCAGGCCATCAATTATGGACAGAGTTGGTTTAAATCTTCTCATGACCAATTCAATGCCCATGAACATTTGTAAACATGTTTAACGCAGACAAGCTCGTGCCTTTGTTGCATGTATTCCGCAACCGGACGTAGCTGCCGCACAATCTCCAGTAATAGACTTTCAGATCTATGAAACTAAACACAAATACTACTACTCGAAAATGGGATTTTGACTGTAGGTAAAGAAATACTCACTAAATTTACAGGAAGACTGACTCGCATGTCCTGACAAAAGGTGCAGAATATATCCTCTACTAACTGTGAAGATGCACTAATCAACGAGCGAAGCGTGACACCTTTGGCACGGCTGAGCCTTTTTTAAGTCACATTAACAGCCACTGGTTCATTCTCGCTTGACTGAATAAAGCGCCTGTTTTCTAGAAAAATCTACTTGATCTCTGTCGGTACTCTACGTGTAATTCAACCAGCCAATGGAATGTACTGAAAGTTTATCTCTTCTCTTCCATGGAATACTGCGGGCACTACTGACCCACTTCCTCTTCAATGGAAAAATCTGTGCATGAACCGCGAGATAATTTATTGCCATTGTCGTCTATTCTTTAAGAAGATTCATCACATAGCTATACTTTCCCTATCTTTTCCCCTTGTAGTGCTAATTAATCGGGATTACGCCGCCTTCTCCTCACTTCCACAAATCTACTTGCGTAGATTTTTTCTCATCCTCTTGTAACCGTGAACCCTACAAATGAACTGAATGGTGATTAGCATTTTACTCTCCCACTGGTATCCATCCTGCTGAACAAGAGTATTTTTATTGAGCATTTATAACACAATCAACTGGCAAATTACGCGGCAATTCCTGCTGACAGCGATGTAACAGGACATCCGTTTTGTCAGTGAAAGCCTTCGCTATGTTCACATGCTATACCAATGTGTAAGGGACATGAACCTTGTACCTGCATGCTTCCTTTCATGCTACAAAAATACATGGGATCAACATGATCTATGCCGTCTCACCTTTGCAATATGAGAAAGTAGCCACCATTGTTGGTTTTAATGCTACCGAGACCGGAAAGACATTAATGTGTAGGCAAGGTTTCTTGTTGGGTGTCGTACTTAATTTTAGGTGCCAAAAGTGGACGAAGAAGAGAAGAGGATGCAATATGTTAAGAGGAAAATCTCATGATCAAATGGAAAGTGTCAGGGTCACGAAGATTTACTTCCTATCAAAAATTTAAAGGAAGATATCCACGCACATGTAGGTTGCATACCGAGCAGTCGTAGTTTTAAATTTTTTGTTCGGCTTCTGTAACCTCCGCCAACACTTCCCAACGTGACTTACTTGTCTGAGCTTACACGATTAAGGACTTGGTAATACAAAAGATCGAGACAATTCAGTGGAGCTTTCGTTGGACCTGGGCG
This sequence comes from Deuterosminthurus bicinctus, assembly GCA_034698825.1. Taxonomy (NCBI): domain Eukaryota; kingdom Metazoa; phylum Arthropoda; class Collembola; order Symphypleona; family Bourletiellidae; genus Deuterosminthurus; species Deuterosminthurus bicinctus. The sequence continues at coordinate 10,509 of JAQIWI010001197.1, read as the reverse complement.
TTTTTAAGTGAATTGATTCGAAAGTATCGAATCAATAGTTTTAGCAGCGCCAATATGCAGGTTCAGGTTCAGATCAACAAGCTTGAGAACGATTTCAATGTATTTGCCAAATTTAGTCATGAACCTTCTCAGTATTTTCAAAGGCTTCTCTGTATTATACGATAAGCATCTGGCGAATGGACGAGCCTCTTTAGACAAGATGAAAGTTTGTAGTTATGTCGCTTCTGTGTGTTCGTATAGGTAGGATAATTTATGTGCTACGAAGCCGCAGCACCCATTTTGGTATTTCTCTTTGACACGTTGACATGCCGTGCGTTGCCCCCAACAGAGTGAGCTATACCTTGTGATTATATGAAGCTCAGAATAGTCAAAAAGGATATTGTGAATTTTTAAAGTGAAATTAACCGGAAGTTGCTCGCTAATAAAATAGCGGTTACACGCAATCACACACAAGTAACAGGCAAAATAAATCAATTAATTGGAAAATCATGCCATAATGAGTGAGCTGGAGAAAAGGAAAGTAGAAGTAGATGTCTCAGTAAGTTGAGGAAGTTGATTGAGATCGGAAGGGAATGGAAAGGCTGAGATAATAGATTATGATTGAACGTAAACAATAATGATACTTGTGTGGCTGAATAAGAAAAGTCACACAGGTTTCATCATTGTTGTTAAATAAGAGTACGGAGTAATATAACTATTGAAAAGGTCAATACAAGGCGGAAATATATATTAGCAGAGGCAAATGTCCTTCAGCATTGTTCCTTTAAAGGTGTAATGACTTAAGTGTGGCTTAAGCAAATGCGGCTGAAGACGCACGTCTGATGAACGTGTATAATGGGATATTTGATTGAGGAAGACGACGTGCCTTACGTCCGCTCACTCACATTTAAATGCTAACCGACAGTATCAAACTTGAAGCTATGAGAATGTAACAACCAGCCATTATTTGCTGTTGCAGTCGAGTGCAAGGAACCGTATGAATGGACGGATGAAATGGAAAGCCGCCGTTGTTTAGCGAGTTAGATGATGCATTATCCTCTACAGCGTCATAATAATTATTCAGCTCATCGCGAGCACCAGAATATGAAGAGGAAGTAAAATAAAATTTAGTGAGAGAGATTGCGGTTTACTTGCATTACTGTATAGAAAGTACATTATTTTATAGTAGTGCTAATTATTGCAGCAGGCATTGGGGATGGTTTCCTTTGTTATTGTTTACCTCTGTGTGTTGTATAAGATTAGTGCCTTTTATTACCACACTATTTGAAGTATTTTGGTAAGCGTTGGAAATGAAGAAGGGAGGGTTCAAGTGAAGTGTTGATACAAGAAAATTCTACAAATGGCTCTTGGATACGGCTGAATGAATGAGGATTGCAATGATTAAAGTACCAGAACCATACAAATTTGATTGTCCTGGCGTAACCAGAAACGTGATCAGTGTGATCGCTCTTTGTTGTTGACTGTCTGTTGTGTTGTACGGTGAGGGGGATGCTGCCATTGCCGTAGGCGATACATTGTAAAACATATTGAATTGGCTCCGTTTAACGACAATGACGACGAGCCTTCCCTGATAATAGATAGCAATGATGATGATGCAGCTACAGTGAATATTCACATCCAATATTGGCACTCACTGTATCCTGGTTTCCTGACCTGAATCTTCCCTCATAAATCCATGATAATTCTTAGTGAGAACGACAAATTTCTTTCATCTGTTAAAGGCTTTTACTCACAGTAGGCATCCAAACGCTAGATACTTTACACTTTAAACTTTTTACTAAAAATTCAATGTAGTTCAAGCCATACGACGGCGTTCAGTGATGCTGGTGCACACCTGTTCTTTTCCTATTTTAGACCAAGCATTGCAGCGTCAAAAAATCTTGCCATTCTCACGGGATTTCAAATCAAGTGCTCAGTTGTATTTGCCCGTGATCATGATTATTATTATCATCATTATCAGGTGTAGAAAATGAAAGATAGTTTTGAATATATTGAACTTAAAAATTAAAATATAATTGAATGCAGTAGCACAGGAAGGGTAGTAGGGATGGTTAGAGTTAGAATGGTGATGATCAAATAATGACAGTTATTGGCCCAATTGATGCAAAATTCTCGATGTCTAAATAGACTTCCCGCAACATTTGCATTATTGTGGCGTGAGGAGTCCTAACAAGGACTATTTACCAGCCTATTTTTTTCTCTGAAGAAAACAAGTTTAATGTGGCAATGACAAAAACATGTCCCTGCTTCCCTCCTCACAGGTCACTACCGTGGTCAGTTCCTCATGCGTATGTAGCTTACGTGCATGAACCAATGTATGCTGAAAATATATGAATATTACCTCTCAGAAATAAAATCAGCTGCTTTTGTCACACCTGCCATATATCACTGCACTTCTTTCCAACATGCAAACTCCGCCTACTGCAGGCGTCAAAATAATCAAACTGATGAAAAGGAAATTCATGGGATTTTTGTATTGATAGAGCAATGTAATTATCATTTGAATAGCCCAATCGTGAGGAGTTTCTGACTGTGATGAATTGCAAAGTTCGTAGTTTAGGTGTGTGTATATTTTGACAATTACACATATGAAAGCGATTGCCTTTGTATTTGGTTCGCATGGGGAGGTGGAAAGACACACGCTTTCCATTATCAACAACGCTAGAGCATTGCGCATTCACTTTCCTTCCAGCGCGGTGGCATATGTGAAGTGCGTGAAGGAGGCTCATCTTCCTAATAGGTTGGAGGATATTCTGCAGACTTTCATCAACGCTTAGACTATTAGCGACCCAATTTATAATTTCTACCTAATTTGCTATTCTCTCTCTTGTGAGCCATGAAAATGTCACTGTAATTTGGAGCAGTGGACTCTTGAAGACAGTAGGAGAGCATGAGTAGATTTACATGCACTTCTAACCACCTTCATCATCATCACAGCATTGCATCACTGCCACGATAATTTCCTCACTTCTCTTCCACATTACTCAAGTTACCTCACACAGAGTCCCTCTCCGCTTCACTTATCAAGTCATCACTGCAATCAGACAGACTGAGGGGAAAAAGAGGCGAAAGAAGATTGGCGGTGTGGATTAATGTGGAGCTTACACAGTCAGAATTAGTGTGACAGCCAAGAAAACCATAGAAGAAGGGAACTGTTATCATCAGCAACATCACCATGGAAATTCAGAGGGAAAAAATCACTTCACATTCTTTGTGTTACAACAAGATGAGGGAAGATGCTAGAAGGACCTCGTAGTCACGGCGGTGAGAATTTCGTGGTGGTAGTATCAAACTTGAGCCATTCAAAAGTATGCAGAAATCAGAGCTGTTAATGTGGTAAAAGGAATGCCGAAAATTACGATGAGAGATTAGGCTGACGATGAAGATGATGATTGCAACGAAGACGAGGGCTTTGCCTTAACAAAGAGATTTATAACCAAAAATATTATGATCTCCTTGCGTGATTCCTTCTCATTTTCTCATCCACTTTGTCTAATTTTTCCCATCACCACCCTCAACCCTGTGCAACTCTAGATTATTTGCAGTAAATAAAATAGTTTGACATTGAATAAAATTGCTCACACAGGGATTTTAAAATAGCACGTCACTTTTTTTTGATAATTAATGAAGTCTGCATGAAATTTAGTTCATATGATATGCCGTCTATGAGGAAACCAAGTTCATCGACAAACTCTCGACCTCCCGCCCTCTCCACATAAAATTAAAATGAATTGAAATTGAAGTCTTCAATTCACTTCCTAATTCTCCTTTGACTTTGTATTTAATTTCATTAGCGAACTGTTCGCTTCACGCTTTCAATTATGACACCGCCATAGCTGCCGTACCGATAAGAGCAAAACAACTGACCTTAGCCGTTGAACCAATAACGCATGGGAACTAGCTCCTCTTCATGCACGTACGCTATTAAAATTCACTTCGACTTAATCGTATATCCTAAACAAAGTCCCCCAAATCGGCTTTGTACATACAGACGCTCTAACTTGCGACACGATCTCAAATGTTATTGGGGAGCACTATGAGAGTTTAGTTGAAAAATGCGGAGCTTCTGGGCCTTTAATTGAGAGAAGATCGAGTCCAAAACGTCATTTGCTTTTTAAGCAAAAAAAAAGTGAGTCAGCGAAGCAAAGAGCCTTTGGGAGTACAATGAGGTAAGCTGGCGAAACATCCGTCGAGGGTTTTTAATTCCATTAATTGTTTGCAATTACTCGTTGGGACCAGCATGATCCACCGCATGTGTTCCTAAGCTTAAGGTCATCACTAGTGAGACGGTAGAAAATTAGAATTGACGTCGCAACTGTGGAATCCATGTGGGGTCATTACTACGCTCTTGCTTTGGTATTGTAGCACAGCATAATGCTTACGCTTGGGAGCCAACGTGAGAATTACAATTCTTGTGGATTCCCTTGAATTTTAAATTGTCTTTTAACCAGACTTATTGTGGCACTAGGTAAAATATGAATCATTAATCCTAAAAAGTGAATTAACTGCTCCCTTTGTTCAGTGGCTCTCTTCTACAAAGTCATTATCATATTACTGTGCGCACATGTCCTTACAATGGTACAATGGAACCTGAGGCAATTACTATATCAACATTTAATGCAAACAGATGTAATTAGTGGGGCAGTTCTGGGAAAGCATGCATTTTCATCTCATGCCCATTCAAAATGCAGAAAAGGCCACTGTATAGACGGGACAGCACAAAACCCTGAATACCTGCCCTGCTGCTATCATTAATCTCATTTCATCCACATGCTTGAGGATCTTGAGAACGAATTTAGCTGCATTTGGAGAACCAGATAAGATTGTCGTATCAAAAAGCATCCCTGAGAACCTTTGTCTTTTAAGGCTGAACAAGGCATTTATAAAGTGGTTTACAGCCTTAACGGAACATTTGGATGGAGTATAACACATCAATTTCACAGCAGACCTTGACTTGGTTCCCCTATGTAAGTCGCATTGTTTGTTCATGAAGTGTGCGTTTTTCTGCACGTTCATGTGTGAGAGAATCGATTAGACTCCTTGACTTGTTTAGGGACATCAGATTATTATTGTATTTTCATGTTTTGACGTGTTATTTGTTATGAGGAAAATGTGTGATTCTATTAAAAGGGGCTGCATTCGTGGCAGAATTAACTGTGGTCAGTAGGTCAAATGAGTTTTTTTTTAATATGGATCACCTTGGTTTCCCATAAGTTTCGAGTTAAAACGAGACATTTAATCATTTCGACCGTTATGTCACCTTTAGTTACATGAATGAATCTTTGCACCGTTTACGTCCGTTTTATCCTTATGGTTTCGAGTCACGTAATAAGTTGATGTTTTTGATGAGGATGGGAAAGTGAATCTTACCTGCAATCATTAATACCACAGCTAGCGGCCAGAGGGTGAGGTGGAAAACGATACGTCTTTTTCCCATTTTTTTTCTTAAGTCTTGTTAGTACCCAATTGAATTTTATACGCAGAGAGGACAGGCGAAATGAAGTATAGACTTAATTTTTGCTTGTTAATAATTTGGTTGCTCCACGTGATTAAGCAGGAAGTGTTGCATCATTATACAGCTCTGGAAATCTGTAAAAAAAAACAATGACCGTTAATAATTGATTATTCCTTAATTCATGTGGGAGTTATTGAGCTGCAAATGAGGCTATGAGTGTATTCATGATTAGCATCAGTGGGAAGGATTTTGGTCCTATTTCTGTTCAGTTCCCTGACAGCGGTATTAGCTGGTCTCATGGACATTGATAACGCCTGAGTTCGCGCGTGTGCGAGTAGGAGGGAGGTGGACTATAATATCAAGTCTTTAGTAAAGACATGTGAATGAGCCGCACGCCAAGACAGTCCTCTTCCGTACAAATTTGGCGATGGAAGAAACAGTAATGACTACATATTTGCCCATGCCAGTGCACGGGAATATATGGAGAAACCAAAGAGCCCAGTGGGGAAAGAGTTTATGATGCGATGATGACGGGGCTGATAGGTTCATTATTCTCTGGTCTCTTGTATGGCGACAATGATAGAAATAATCCTTTCTTTCCACATGATCTCTTAATTAAAAATCCCCTTAGCAGGATGGAGTCACAATGAGCCGACCAAATGTGAATGGCGGAGAGAAGTAAATGAATACATTATTCATTCATAGACCTCTAGTGATGAAAATTACACGATGCGCGAGAGAGGCGCTTTGGCGCCTCGTAAGATAAAAACTCATGTGAAACATGTCATGCTCTTATGCTAATTACAATGTGTATATATATACACACACATCATGGGATTATTATTATTGCAGATGCTTGATCTCTTTTTCCTGCTCCTTTTACTTCATCGTCATGAAAATCTTGCAATTCGATCATCTTGAAACTAAAGCTTCAAGTACAATATGCAATTCTACAGTATTTCATGCCTAAAATTTCAACGTCATTGCAATGCTTGATTCAAGCACGGCCATACATAGTGGAACGCACTTGTCACTGTGAAATGAAAACATTTGTACGTTAACATTTGGGTGGAAAAAATATGGAAATTCACATGTCTTTATACGCAAGAAATTATTACTTGCATGCACTCAAAGTGTAATAAACGCATGGCATGTGACTACAGGATCCTGAAAGAGCCAGGGATGTTGCATAACATATCACATTGAATGGGAAGGGACCATTTCATCGTATTTTTTTTCATTTCGTTTGTAATTACTGCATACCGAAAAGACAAATCTCGAATTTAATTGTTTGTAGGTGCTGTGCACATTTATTTCCTTATATGAAACTATTAATCTCCATTGAGGATGATAATACGCTGCCCATTGATCCATCATCATTGTCGAGAGATGCTATTGTGTAACAGTGATGGTCACTAAGGTGGACAATCAACGTGGGCTAACCGTGTTAAAAGTATCCTCAAGTCCAAGTGAAGACTCGAATAATAGAGGATTCTGTATGGTGGTGAAAAGATATTGAAGTAAGTGAATGCCATGTCGAAAATTAAGGCTCGTAGCAACTTTAAATTGCAATTTGATAAGCCCACCTTCAGCCTGGCCAAAGGTCTGCTATTAGCTAGAATGAACTTGAACCCAAACCACCATTCATTAACGTGACGATGCTCATAACAATTCGATGATCAGATACAACAAAGATTACAATCCAATTGGATAATCCTAACTACACTCAAATTCCCATGAAATCCAATAATTTGGCCAAATTACACCCAAGTAATTCTCGTAAAATTATGGCAGCCGGCGTGTGCGTACGTGTGATTTTTACGAAAACAACTGCCGTCTCAATGACATTCTTACGGCTCACGTTAAATCGTAAATTGTAAGACGAGTTCTTGGACAACGTTTACCTGCTCAATGAGTACCCCCTGGAGCATGAACATACCACGATTCGAGAGCGTCCCTAGTGAGAGAACAACTTGAGGAATAAGACATGGAAATCGTGAAGACTATATACTCATGGATGTGCACCTCACTACAGTCGGGTCTCCAATATCATATGAACTTCAAGCCACAAATTTATATCACTTCCCCACGAAGATGTAAACTTGAAATTTCCACTCTCGTCATGCCTTTTTTCCGCTTTGATCAAAGAATGTGTAGCTCATGTGGAAAATCTGTACATCAGCCGTCGTCGATGGAAGTTGGAGGGGAGAATGTAAGCAAGGTTAGAACAATTAAAATGATGCAGGCCAAATTGGAATCTACTGGACAGACAAATCTAATTGGCTTGCATCATCAATTTAATAACATTGAACGTAATGTGAGATGGAGAAAACGGAATTGTTTGAATTAACTCAGTCAGTCCTCCCTCCTTGAGAGAGTAGGCAGAAGTAATTAGACAAGTCGTAAATTCTACAGACTCCAGTGCGATAGAAGGGGGTAGGATCGTGAGTCCATGGACAGAGCCAGTATGAGTTATTATGAAGGAAATTCATGAAGAAGATATCTGGTAAAAATTCATCGAAGGTAAAATGAAATTGGGATGGAAAAAATTATTGATTCTGTATCTATCAGCGCATCTAGTGTGTGTACGCAGTGGGCAACAAATACGTCGAGTGGTGGAGATATAACGAAGTGAAAATTGCCGTCTGAGTTGTTTGCAATCAAAACAAATGGATGGAAAAACCACAGAATGTATTGAAGCTTAAGCTACTCGAATCAGATTAATTATTAAAATAAGCTCCTTCTTCCTTCAGGCATCTCCTCTCCAAAAATCTTCATATCCATTCATCTCATTTACTTTGGCGTCTGTCAAATTTTCCTCAAAATAACTACCTGCTCTCCGCACGATTCTAATAGTTAAGCCATTCACAATGATACTTTTACCTTGAATTCCGGCAAAGATCTGCGTAAAGGCTAGCCACAAAAATACACACACAAGTGCTACCCTTGTACTCACATCATCGCTAATCATTCGGCGTCTTGCGCTTTTGGAAGGGAAAATCAAGTTTAGAATGAGACTACCAACTGCTTGTCTTCTCAGTGGACTGATTCATGTCAGATCGTAGACTTCCAATGCGTACACCGCATGGTAAATACTAGGCAGTTTGCGAAAATCAACGTAAAACAAACGTAACGCGCGTAAACGTGAAAATTCCTACGGCAACCCATCTTAAAATTATGTTTACGATGACGTATATATTTCGCCATCGTATCGCGCAAACTGCCTACTGTGACTAAAATGTAATTACATAAGATGGATTCAACATTTACACTGAATTGCAGTGCAGCACTTTAACATGCTGTTGTGATATCACTGAGCATCACAATTTTCCCCTAGTTATCATCGTGATTGAATTTGAATTCATGACAGAGTCAACATTGAGGGGAAAATAGAGGGGTTTCTTGCCTAATAATAATCTTTGGATGTAGGAAATGATAGGGACTTTGCATCAGTCTGAGTCTTTGAATGCGAGTCAGACTGAGAAGTAATCGTAGTGAAGATCTCTGCCTCTCTACATGACTTCCATATGGCAATGAAATCAGCCCGTAAATCAGCATCCTAAGTTCAATGTCAATAACATTTTCGTGTTCTACTAAATTGATCGCCTTCTCTTCTTCACAACTCTCACATGCTGCTTCTTTATCATTATTCGGGGCCTTATGTGTGTTCGAGGGTACTTGGTGGATATTAACTTTCTATTTTCCTTATTCCTCGTCATCATCATGATGAACATACGTGGACGACTCTCACACGAAAGATTGGACGAAAGGCGCAATCCCTCGGAGGCATGAGCAGTCTCGCAATGAGGGAAGAAAAGCCTCTAATAATTTTATGGTCATTTCCTACAGAACAGCAAGAGGAATGCGCGGATGTAGAAAAACCCTCGTGTGAATGAATTTGTCTCGCTGTTGTTGCATTCTAGTAAGAATAATGTAAGCTGCTTACACACTGTCGACGGATGTACATGGCCGTAGAAGCGTTACCCTCAATGCCGCAGGTGTAAATTGTAAATGGGATGGGATATCGGGACAACATGTGAGTACAAGGGAAATAAAAAACATGATGATGGCTTGTGCACTGTCAAGATTGGCCTCATTTTCAGTTTCTGTAGCCGCACCGCCTACGGTTTACAGCCAGTAGCAAGACTTGAGCGTGGAGGGACATGGTCTGCTTTAACGAGCGTTGAGACTTCTATAGCGACAAGTGATGACACTGATAGATCTGTAAGCTTAGGAATTAAGCCTCAACAAGTGCGCAGGTACAAACACACAGTCCTACAAATAACAACGCATGCTACAAGCTGCTACATACAACAGTTGTTAGTCTAATTCAAAATGCTTTCAATGTCAGCCAGCTAAGCGTGCAGTCCAAGAAGTGTGTGCCAGCTTTATTATATTACTTTGGTATGAAGATGCGCTTCATGTTAAGGCGCACACGGCATACGAAAGCGTAAACTGTACAGGCCGAGATCTTCCGTTGAATATTTCTTGAAGCTGTACTTTTAGTTGGGTGAGCACGATTTAAATATATTTTATGGCAAGAGGATGTTAAGACGCATAAATGATACGCGACTAAAAATGTAACATTGTAATGGCGTTCTTGCCCAGAAGCTCTCTTTCTCTCTTTAAAGCAGTGCATAAAACATCAATTTTTTCATCCCAACCTTTATCCGCTGACTAAAGTACAAGGTACAGGTACACGTATAAAGAAAGGGAAAATTATAGCGCTAAAAATGAGATTTGGCTTGACCATTAATCAATTGTAATCCTCTTGTCTCAATTCACACATTTCCCACTCCCTTGTCAACAGTCCAAAATGGGGCAGAGCAGTGGAATTGCAATGCAAACAGACATGACGTGAAATTAAGTGCATTGACAATAACAAGATGATGATGAAGATGAGTAGGAAGAAGACGTGAGGGCGAGTTGGGCTAGGGACTCGGAGCTTGCTCAATGGATTACATTATACGGACCGTCTGGACGGGTTCTTAGTTATTTATGTAAAATGATAATAAAATGTTTCGCAAGCTAATTAGTTGCGAATAATTACTTTA
>JAQIWI010001196.1:0-18255 GCA_034698825.1 Deuterosminthurus bicinctus | reverse complement strand
GATTTGTATAATTTGGCATTCATTTTATTAGAATATACCGCGACTAACAAGGTGTCTCAAAGAGTGGAAGTCGGTGTGTAGTAAAGGGAAAATGAGGAGCTTGGTTGTTGCAAGTAACAAGTAGTGACATGTAAGATGAGTGCGTATGCACGTAACTGCTGGATCAGAGTAAAAATATCAAATGTGACTTGAGTGATTGTGAGGTTACAAGTTGCCCAAATGTGTTGGGCAGACTGCCGCAGTCACTCTATTGACCTCCCACGTACATATTTGGGAGTTAGAAAAGAGTATGAGAGGCGCCTTGGTGTCGTCTCTACACCTGTGTCCTCCATCTCGCCCTTTTCTTCACTCATCCCATCGTCTGTACAAGGAGGCTCACCTTTATTCTTTCTTTCTATTTACTTTTATCTCGTCCCTTTGAGCATTGAACTGACTAGTGCAGTATAAATGACTTTCCTAATGTAATCCTCACTCCAAAACTGCACCTTCAATCTCTCTCTCTCTGGTCAGCCGTGAAAAACTTGGCACAAGTCAATACTAACTGTTTTCCATCGAGCCTCGCTCTCATCTCGTTGTCCATTATTTTCATGCAATTAACACAAGAATTTGGTCAAATTGTAGGGCATTTCAACTGAGCTTGATATTGAAGTGCTAGACCAAAAGGGTCCTTGGCAAATTCCTTTTGGGCTCAAGCTTTTGTGGTCATTTGCTATTTCGCCGAGATGGGTGGGACACGGAGGGAGACTTGTGCTACGTTAATTACCACTTGTTCTTGTGCGGACTTTAATGGTGGGAAAGGCATAAATCAGGAGCGGGTAGTAAATACAAGTTATTGCCAGTCCAGTTTGTCAGGCAGTAGGGATAAGTAGATGGGAACTGAAGCGTGAGTAAAGGCTTATTGTAGATATCTACAAATGCGCCTGACTTTGGATATGAAAGTACTAACTAATACGCACGTGGACTTGGGTGTGCATATGAATGACGGCAATCCATGTTCCGTTGTGTACACCGCAAAGGTGTTTGCCAACAGACGAGTCCCTGAACATGCTAATGCTTTCAATAAGCCATTGACATGGACGGGCTCCATAAGTAGCCAAATGTTAAAGGTGAGAAAGAGGAGATTATAAAGCGTGTCGACGCCATATACGATACTTATGATGACTCGAGACTTGTTCATATATGCCTTTCAATCCGCCTGGCTCCTCGGGTCCATCTTGAATGTCAACTTTGTCTGGGAATTCCCATTGTTTCCTCATCAATAATCATATAAAGGAGCTAATTCGTACATAGTGCAAGGCTATTATATGCCCCCTCTCCACGCTCCGCTGATGATGATGACCGACATGTCCAAATGGTTTCTATTTTCAGTCTTGTATAATTATCCCCTTGGTCGTCGTCGTCTCACTTCCATTTTCTCCCCACGTGTGGCTCATTGAAAGTGAGCATAGGGATTCCCAAATTTAATTAAACAAACTCGTCCGAATCAACTTGAGACATTGCCAAGTAGTTAGTTGTACATAAATTATTAATAATCAGGTTTGAACAGCAAGTTTGTTGATTGAACTGATTTTCAGGCTACACAGCAGGACAGTCTTGGGCTAGCTGGGGGCGATTGATTCGCTTGATTTATTGTATCGGCACAGCTGGTCTTCTGGGACGGAAATGAGCCCTTATTGACTTGATCAGGAGAAGGAATGTGATGTGAGAGCTGTCGTAGTCCGATTTGCATCCATAATCCCAGGCCAATTAATATGTAGAGGGACAGTGCATAATCCTTGTTGTGGTTGTGGTGATGAAAAAAACTTCAAACCGGTCTCATTGCGTTATAAAGGATTCTGATGACGAACATGATGATGATTCTTGTGCATTATAAAGCTTTATGGTCCACTACGTTCAGCTCCAATCTTCACTACTACCTCAATCCCTGCTCCGACTGACCTTTTGCCTTCACACATCCGCACACCAGCTGGTCTTCTTTATGACAGAAAAATCCCAGTGTTGTGCAAATCGTTTGTCAACATTTAACTGTCTCTAGATTTACTACTACTTTTCGTGGGTACTGACCTCATGTCACTATAATCAAAGTCATTTTGTTGTCATAACGGTTTGCATTTGGAATGGTCAGGGCGACTCGTGTTGATAATTGACTTTCGAATCGGCTCCATAGAAACCAAATAGTTCCATGGTAAAAATCGCAATCATTACATCAGAAGAAATTGAACTTGATAATTCTAACAACTGACTTAGAAGTAAGAGACTTGAGCCCTAAAATATTGTTTTCCCGCTTTACCCCGAGAAAAATAAGGAAGGGAGCATTTGAGTATCCGAGAAATTAATCTTTAGTTCACAATACAGAGCCTTTAATTGCAACAATCATCTGTGAAAGAAGCCCCAATCCAGCTCCAGTTACCACCCAACAATGAACCCAACACAGGCCTTCCTTGGACATGAAAAACAGGGCTGTTTTTCCAAATATTTTCCTCACCCCAGAAAACTGTATAATTGACCAGCCACTGTGTTTGTGTACGAGTGAAAAATTATACAGTAACTGATGAATAATGCCCCCGACAATTGAATAGGTTTAAAAGCTTTATTTCCGTCCTCCTCTTCCAAACAACAATGTAACCAAGTAGGTAATAATTGTTGGAGCAACAATAATGGAGCCCAAAAGAGGAAGGAAGGACGAACGGAAGAAGCAGAGAGACCCTGAGATCCTATTTAGTTATTATTATTATGATTCTTTCTTGCCACTCTCCGTGCCTCTTGAAATATTCACAGCTCCATTTTCCATTGGAATATCAGCAGACCTTGTTGGGTCCTTAATGAACTCCACATGGACCCACATGCACATGAATACTTCCCTTAATCTCTCAATCCATTGACTCCATTTATCCATTTCAAGCCAACAATGGACTGGATAATGTGATAAATGCTCTTTGTACATTTCCGTCTTCTTACTTGCTACTTCATACTTGCTCATACACAAGCAAACACATTTACACATTGAAGGGATCCACAGCCGTTGTAACAAACACAGAGAAAATCAGTACAAATCCAGCGGCCGGCATAACTCATCCCATCACGACTATTATTATTATGTTACTTATTTCCAAGTTAATGATGGAAGTGGTTGGAGAAGTAAACAGACTTGTTATTTGCATTATTATTTCCACCGCATTGTTCGTCAGCATTGAGTCCACGTGTGTGTGAATCAAGATTTGTAGACCTCATTTCCTTATTGTTTTCTTGGCTGATGCTGCCGTTGATGATGCTCACCCTGCAACAACTTGCTTCAAGAAAAATATACGCCTGCTGCCTCCAAGCTTGTTCCATGCAAATAATTCACAAAATCTCATCAACACCCCACTCCGCCCCTTTCATAATACAAAACAGCAAGGACCTTGAGGCCATCGGCCGAACCCACGTGAATATTATTTCCGCTATATAATGTGTTCCCTTAAATGTGCGTCCTGAATGCATGCATAAATGCAGTCAGGCAGTGTGCAATCTCCTTCTATCGTAAATTCAATGCTCTCTTCAATGTTGTTGAGTTGACAAGATGGATTCAGGGTGGCTGGCTGTCATGATGACAATGAATAAAATAGCCAGAGTCAAGGGATTGAGAAGGCTTGGAATGATAAAAGGTGACTATAATGCTGCAGCTGCGGCTGCTGGAAGAATTGGAGGACAATTAGGAAGCTTGTTGGTCTTCTCAACAGCCATTATTGTATTGCTCCTGTGGTCTGAAAAAGTTTTCAAGATGAAGCGGAGGAGAAATTGTTAAATGATTACACCTGAAGAATGTGTGTCCATTATTAGCCGAACATTTGGTGGGGATGAAAGGGACGAGGGTCTCTGGTGTACAAGGCGAAACATCATGTCCTCCCGCATGTTTGCATTGTGCTCATCATGTTCCTCATCCTTTGGAGAAATCAAGGGAAAAATCACGTTCGCCTTCTTACTCCCATTTATATTTGTGGCCATTTGGTCCATGCGTCTGGATTGTTGTGAGGAGGAGTGTGAGAATATGTGACCAACAACAATGTATAGGGTTACCTTTCAAGTAGCACCGTGTGGTGTGCTCGCAGTTGACAACACTTAACAATCTCACCTTTGGATGGAATGTGAAAATTTTTAATCCCTATCATCATCTTTTCCAGCCAACTGAGTCCACAACAAGGATATGAATTACTCATGTTTTTCACCCAAACTGATCCCTTCTTATGTCACACAACTAAGTAAGCCTTGTCTTCATGGAGGCCTTATACATTAGAAGATCAATAGTCTCATAAACTTGTGCAGTTTAACAACAACAACAACCAGAAGAGCAAGGAGGAAGACGTGAAAAGGAAAACTTCTTTGCTCAAAGGAAATATTACAGAAGAAAATAATTCATAATAGACATAACTTGATTCTTTCTCCCCACTAAATCTCCGCTCAGTTTGGAAAAAATAAGTAGCGGACAATATCATTCCACCTTAATTCCCAATATCCCGAGGTTATGTCCGATTCATCCACAATTATCCTCACGGATTTTCGCTTTACCCTCCTCACATCCTCATTTTCCTTTTACATCAGTGTGCAATAAGCCCATTCTAATGCACTCGAACCATTTGAAACGCATGTGGAAGATAGAGCCTTTGTAATACAAGCCCTTCGGCGTGCATTTAAATACACGCACTTGGCCGTGTCTTTAAATGTACGCCTTTCTATATAAGCCTCTCCCTTCTATGTTTTAACGACAATGGATTTTGCAAATGCAAAAAAAAATCACGTCATTCGAAAGCGTTGACAGTCACGCCCTGTCACTTTGCCATTCCAGCACCTTGGGCTGATGCTGACATCACTGTTAATTTTATGCCAGTTGTGCAAAGAAAACCTTCATTATTGTAATTCAGACGACAGAAAATTTTGGCACAAACCGGGTTGGAATTGAAATTTCCTGAAATCTCTTGGTCCAATTCGAAGTGACAGACAGGGCAGGGGTTTGTAATTTTGTATTTAGCAACATTGTGAAAAAGGTCCATAGTTCTAAAACATTAATTGTAAAAGTAAAGATAAATCAATGTAAATAAAGTCATACGTTGAACGCATGGTGGTATACTGCACAGGTTAAAATCCCGATGGATATGCAAATGCAGCCAGACAGGTAAGCGAAGCGTAATGAAACGACCTTTGACTAGTCACAAGGTTGTCCAAATGAATGCATCATGATGAACGGAGCTGATGATATGACTGACTGAAGGGAAAAACATTCAGGTTGAATGCCTTCACAAAATCCCCTCATATATTCCTCACTTTTATTCAAGATGACGTCAGTAGAGGGATAATCATTCAGGTTGAACAGTGTTTTTCAATCACTTTGCACCAGGAGCCATGACCGTGGGCAAGTTAGAAAATCCGGGTGGACAGAAAGAAATATAAGTTGGATGGAATGCTATTAATTTCCTCATGAATTAGCCGCTGATTATGTCTCGTATGGACCAACTGTGCTGCCTTTCTTGCTCCTGTCTTTACACACGCCAGCTCAACGGTCAGTCAGGTGTAAGAATTATAAAAGGCAGCATTATTGTAATGTATACTAGTCGTATAGTATAGTTGTGTATACGTGCTCATATCAAAAGCCTGTGAGAGTTTGATGAACGAGTGTGTTTGTCTTGTTTACGTCCTTGCCATACAGGTGTGCACAAACAATCCCCACAAGGTCCGGCTTGAGATTTTTAAAGTCCGCCAAAAAATTCTCATCTAAATAGCACAGATTTACATTTTTAGCAAGGGAATAGATAGTAGTATTGCAGTACTAAGAACGTACATGCTATGGGAGCAATTGAAAAATCAAGCAAAGCATGGCTGTATATATTAAGAACCTGATTAAAAACAGGTGGAATAATGAGTAGAGTGTGAGGCAGGTAGTGTGTCTATGTGAAACATGTAGTAGACACTTTATATTATTATCCTTATTGGTAACTTGAAAATGACAACAACAAAAGGAACAGGCTGCTAGGAACATGAAGGAGAAGATGAGGACGATGAAGAATACGAAGAAAAAACATGATTTTTTCCCCCTCATCTCTCTACCACTCTTTTAATATGTACATGTAATTTAAAGTATGCGTCTGTGTGTTGTATCTGAATGTGTGTGTACACATATACAGATACACACACACACACACACCTGTGTGCTTTTCAACATGAACAAGTTGACTGGGTGGTTGAGCAGGTAATCCTGGAAGGATACAGAGAAGAACTGAGTGAGAGCGAGTCGTGACAAGAACGCAAGGTCGTGAGTTGACCCGTCCATCGAAGAATCGATAGTGCAGGTGCATGCACGACTATCCGGCGCCAAAAAGAATCCCTCCAGACGTGCTTGGAATGATAATCACACTCACTCACTCACTTACTCAACGTCTTTTCCCCCTTCCTCCTCCTCGTCTGTCCCATAAGGAATCCCTTGGTGTACATAAGTACTTACTTAAATCTCTGCATTTAACTGTCTTTCGAGACGGTCGTACTATGAGTATGTAGGGATAGAAAAAGCATACCTGCATCATCACCGTATATAATGGCACAGCATGCATGCTTCTTCTATGAGGAATAATATAATATGCGCTGCGGCAACAGGTATACATAGAAAACACTTGTTTTTTTATTTCAATTTTAATACACAAACACATAGGTATAAAGTGCATTATTGGCGCATATTCATAGTACCGGCTTCTATTCTTGCTCCAGTTGAAGCAAATCACACACACACGAAGTGAGTTAAGAGAGGCGTTTTGGGACGGGCAAGTAGGGAATTATGGAGGCATATAGTAGATGACATGAGACGAATTGAATTGATGATTGAGTAATTTGTGTGGCAATGCGTGCAGAGTTTGGACATGAAATTTTCACTTTTTCACCTGGTCAGACATTAGGAAAGACAGGGATGTGCGTGTTGGTGTGGTGGGTAAGGTGGAAAAAAAAGTGGGACTTGAGACGAGACAAACAGTTACAATTAGTAGGATTTGTCAGGCAGCATGCAAAAGACTTGTGGTTGGAGCTTTATTCACGCACGCATCCCACTATCAACAGCCGCATTAAGTCTTCAACAACATCAACTTTCCATGTCATTCCTATTGGTCCAGTTGGATGTAATTTTGAGGCTTGTAAGCATTTGGGGGAAAATGATGCTATATGGGATGATTACTGGTGGACGTGCTGGATTTAAAAGTCTTGCTTTTTTTCTATCCAACGGATGCTGAAAATTTTATCTTTTTTGACATGCTCTTTTATTTTGTCAAAATGGCATCCGCTATGCTGTTGAAGAATTTGAGGCTGATAAGAACGGCCTCTTTTTTTTTCTTGGTCGCATTTATCAGCTGCTGAATCAACGGGTTTGATCTGCCTTCATTATATCGAATATCCAATGGTTGGATTATTGACGACGTTCACACGATATAGTGTGACAGGATCACTTTGTGAGTATTACTTGCTTTGATTACAGGGGACCTTTGATTACATGAGCATTCATTACGGGAGATTATTGACATTTTACGTACACATTTATTCCAATGACCTATGAGGACATTTGAGGAGTTTGTTTGGAGCAGCTGTGTGGGTATATTTGTGTGTGCATTTCTGAGTGTTTTTCGTTACATAAATGGATATATGTGTGTGTGGATGAGAGAGATGTCTGTTAGAATGACCTCAAGATTGCTGGGAGAGAGATGAGAGATTATTGTGGGATGGAACTATTTAGGGAATGTAAAGGAAAATGATGATGATCATGATCATGATGAGCACATATGAATTTCATAGGCCAGGTGGATACACTGTTGTGATAAACGAGGTCAGATTCGTGCTTTGGAAATTTACATGAAATTTACATAGATTTTCCACATGGGCCTCCCCATTATTATCCTGCATTCCTTCTAGCCCATAGCGCACGTATTGCATTCCACTGCGGGATCACATTTCCACCGCATCGTCATCTTCATGATGCAGACACATGAAAGATAACAATGCTCAAGTCAATAGAGACGTGTCATCAGCATCGCCTTCTTGGTCACGGTCTGGTCAGCTTTAAAGCCACAGTGTGGTCAGATCCGTCGGTTCAATTTGTCACAGAATGGAATTCATTTCTCACTCTTTGTATGGCCAGGTGAGACACACACAGGATCTCCATTATTAGCTAAAATGCATCCAGAACGACTGTAGCTGTGGGCGATGAGATCAATCCGAACTTCCTTTCTGAGATGACAGATTCTTACTGTGTTTTTTTGTGACTTTTTTTGGTGGGCATAACAATGCAAGGGCGTGGGCAATGCAAGGTTCATTAGACGGTTTTAGAAAACTGTGTATGTCTTTCCTGGATTCGATACCATCTAAACCTTTGGGATTTTAACGGGAATGTGTAATACTGTGAGGTTACTCCGTATTATTAACACGCCAAAAATGAGCGATTGAATCCATAGCCGTTGGAATTATGGGAAATATTATAGTAATACGGTGATGTAGATGCACTGGATGCCCACAGTGGATTTTACACTGCGAAGGGCGTGAAAAGAGTTGAAGGGTCAACACTTAAATCAAAGTGAACATGGGAGATGTGAGCGCGAGGTAATTTCTTCTGTGGACAAAAGTTTTGTGAAGAAAGTATTTATTATTACTGTGAGTCTGACCGCTGGCGCCAACAGGGGATTATTCATTAATTAGCAGCATTGCCTTGCAAGGACGTTAATGTAAACACCTATGGCTCGGGATTGCGTGTATGTCCATGTGCTCATGTATACATATGAATATCTTTCTTCTTGCTTTGCTTGTTAAGTCCAAAGTGGCTCGGCTGGTTTCTTCTTCTCGTAGCTTGTACCCGTCCAACTGCTCACATACAAATCCTCCTCACACTTACTACCAACTAATCAAGCCTCCATCTACATTGTTGTTTATTATTATTACATCTTGATACAAGCCCGCCTCCGGCTTCAAACCTGTAACTCTGGCTGGTCTTAATGTCTTTCCAACCCGCACACAGATGAATGGCTGGGTAGTGTTGGATAGAGTGACATTGAGCTTTGCGATTGTTGTGGGAGACTTCTGGAAATTCGTCCTCACAATTAAGTCGATTCTTTGAACAAGATTTCCGTCACATGATTGCTGCCAATCTATGATTGCTCCTAGAAATCTAGATGTATGAAACATGGAAAGTCTTAGAAATCCTGGTCCGTAAGAGTTTTAGAAAAATCTTTGCAACTGTATTAAAAATCTCCACAATTTTACTAAAATTCCCAGAAACAACTTGATTCACAAGAATTTTCCAACACTGTAAAAAGTAGGAAAACAGTGGAAGATTTTTGTCATTGCAAGCTGGCACTTGATACTGCAACAAGTTGATCCAAGTCACGGAGTCATTCAGCACGTACAAGTGGGAACAATTGAGCTCGTGCTAACCAACCAGGACCATCAATAATTCCCTCCGCCCTGTCAACCGGGAGTCATCATGCTTAAAGTATTCATTTTTATGTCTCTGATGAATAATGCACTATAACGTCGCTTCCGCTCGTGTCCTGGCAATTATGAATGGCGACAACTCGCTCAGAATGGCTAGAGTATCTGCAACAAAGTGTGCTCAAACTATGTTCCCACAAAGCCTGGCTGAATAATGCAGCTTAACGTGCCCTTATGGCACTTAAGCGTGCATCCATACAAATTCATTATAAGCATTATTACCCTCTGTGAACATCACCCGAGGAGATGCGCACACCTGAGAAAATCCGTAGGACTTCCCTCCCCATAAATCAATTCCGAATATTTTTCATTCACTAAATAAAGCTTGCTGTTCGACATGACATGGAAATGATGACAATTGATACAGAGATGATGCTGATTTGAGTAAACAATGTCCAAATCCGGTTGCATTTGAGTCATGTCGTGTGGGTGACAACATTATTGGCACAGACGGGGGGTGTACACCATAAAAATCCGAACATATGAACAAATATACACGAGCAAACGATCAATAAAAATGTGAAAAAAATCCACCCTGTAGCACCAGATTCCAAGTTAGAAAAATACTCAATCTTTTCTCCACATCTCATATGATGAGAGTTTCGTGTGGGATTTATTAGGACCAAGGCGGTCCTAGGATGGTGAAGTTAAAGTGACACATATGGGCAAGTTATGCGCTGCTATTGTTACTTACAACAACGCCCTCAACCGGATCACATTAGTTTTTTTCTAAGGACATATCGGCTGGAATGGTGTAAATTTAGCCACATGTTTATTATATGGACATGTCACACGTTCTCTGCATAATTACAAGATGCATACGTAAGGGTGAGAAAAATGCAGATGATGACCGCTTTTGGGCCTCGGATCAAATGTAATATAAGGCATGAAAAAACATTGCTTCGCCGGCCATGTGTAGCTTGTCAGCATGACCGAAAATGGATTGGACTTAAAAGCAATGCCCTGTTTCCATCAGCAGCATCTCCACCCGCAGAAGATGCACTTTCCCGAACACACACACACCTGTACTCAATCTAAAGCATTGTTGAATCAATTCCAAATATATTAGGTGTGTTCTCGCTCCATAATTATGGCCTTGTTCCGATCCCGGGACATTTCTTGGGATAGCTGGACCCGTGTGTGTGGAATGTACGTGTAACATGCTCAGATCCGTTTAAAAGGAAGCAACTCGTCGGCGGCCTCCCTATAGATGTTCAAGATTAATAAGCTTGTGTGCTCCATGTAATTGAGCGACTCAGCCCTGACCATAAAAGCCCCGCCGAATCCACCCCTTCATCTAATAATAAGGAACTAATGGACAAGATACGTGGTCTGAATTCAATGAGCTTCAGCTCACAACTTTCATGCGGAGGTGGATATGAAATGATTATTATTATTGTGTAAATACTTACGGAAATCAATGCATACGCAGACACGCACACAATAGCCCACTTGATCATTGACAGGCCAAAGAGTCACTCGCGAGTCCTTTATATGAGAGTCAATGTGGATTTTTTAAAGGCGTTCCATTCCCATTTAAGTCCTTACACATCTCCCTCTCACTTTATTTCGCCGAGAAAGTCAAGTGAAGACGAAGACGGACAGGGAATAAGGAGGAGGAGGAGGAGGTTAATGCATTGTCCACATAATTCCTTAAGACAGTTACACGCACTCTTGTCAACCTAATCATGCGTATCCTCAGCCAACTAATACACAGCCATATGCATATAATAATAATATATATACATAAAACCCCATACAATTGTCCCTCTCCTTATCTCACACACACACATCCGCCCATCACATCTTTAGGCAGCCCCCAAACAATCCCTCCGTCTTATTTGGTCCTGAGGAATAAAGAGCATCCAAATATGCGGATTTGAATGCACTAATTAATTACAACTATTCTTCTCTCCCTGTTGAAAAGTATGGCGAGATGAGAGTCGTGATACAGAGTGTTACATAATAGCGATGGCCAGTCCATAGAGAAATGTTCAGTGAGTCCGAGATGGCCACTCCACTCCCTCTTCACCCATAAATCATCATTGGTTCGGAGTGATTGAAAGCTCTGACTGTATTTATGTCGACATAATAATGCTAATAATTCCAAAGTCACATTGAAATTACTTAAGACTTATTAGGAAGTGGCAAGCATTATTGTTGCGAACCAAAATATATATTATAGTACTAACTCGCATACGTAACAATAATTCCCCTGCTCCCTCGTATAATCATCATTACCATATGATAATAATAGTAATTGAATCCTTTTGATAAATGCTCAAATTCGTAGCACAGTGGGTGCATATGAGTAGGAATTTATTAGCCGTGTATTGGCTTGTAATACTGAAGCCAGACAGAAATTGATGGAAAAAAAGATCAAATGTCATACTATACAACAAGTCTAATACAGATTATGAAGAAGGAGGAGAAGAAGGAAAAAGAGCAAAGATGCTTTCATATTGAAGTGAAGGAGGCGTACTATAATAATAATAATAATAATCGTATGATTAGACGATATTGCTGAGGTGTTATTTGCCTAGTGCAAGGTTAGTGGTATTGTTGTGAGGCCTGAGGGGATCCAGGTGTGCTAGAGACGCCAAGGCGCCTACGGTCGCCACAATAACAACTGTAAAGAATGACCTATGCATAAAGTTTTTGCCTTTTTTTTTCATTATTCTTCTTCGTCTTCTACTATACCTCTTGTTCGTCTTCTCACTCTCTCAAAAGTTAACTCCTTACGGCCAATCTCTTTGACACAGACACACGTGCATACATCACAGTCTTTTCAATGTAATCTCCTCTAGCCTTTCACATTACATTTCAATGCATAAGCATGATCATTAAGAGACACAGAAGGTAATTACATTTGCTATTCCACTATCTGCTGCTGGGCTTTTCATGTCGAAATCCCGACCGTTTTTACCTTCTTTTTTAGTCTCGTATTATTTTTTCTACCACTGTCCATTCACCTGTTCGGCATGAATTTGCAATTTTTTTTTCGTCACTTTCTGAGGTCAATAATGGTGGTAATAATAAAGAAATGAAGCAAGGGGATTTTCAGAGTATAAGGAAGCAATAGGAATGAAGTTAATAGTTGGATGAACTTGTATGAACCTTTTAAAGTGTGTCTTTTCTTTTTCTTTGGTTCCCATCCCAGCGTCTTTTTTGAATGCAGGTGTGCCTTATTGATGCATTCTCAAGCTCTCCCAGTGAGGAGGACGTCTGAACTGCTGTGAGTAATATAATGTTGCCTAATGCCCTTTATAATCGCTTGCCCTTTTGATATCATCCTGACTGGATTTTACACGTTGTGCTGCTGCTCTTCTATAGCAAATGTAATAATAGTAAAGTAATAGTAGGGTTGATAATAGGAAGAAGTGAACAGGTTGTGATGTGAGGGCCTTTAATACTGTTGGATCCTGACAGAGACTCTGGATAATAATGGCTGTTGTTGTTGTTGCAGGTGTCTGGCTTCCCCTTGATCCTTGCCGTACTACAGGGGGAATATGCAGCTCGGAATTAGCTCCTTTGCATCATCTTGTTAAGCCTTCTTTGGACAACAAGGCTGTCCATTAAAATTCAATGACCCATCGTATAGTTGTGGATAGGACAGGAAGTTAGCCTTCTCGTTGAAGACTTTAGTGAGAAGTGGTGGAGGTATCCAGGACTTATAGGGAAGAGGTGCTAACTTATTTGAGTAGTGGATCTGTATGGACATGTGGAGTGTTAAATGCTTTGGTAAATAGTAGTCAGAGAGCTAACGAGTCTATAAGTACGAGTGAAGACAGGGATTGAATTTCCACCAAGTATTTCTCTCCGGATGTGTTGTTTCCTTGTTAAATGTGCGCCTTCCACATATCTATAATGTGTGTGTGTAGCATATGAGCCGTCGGACTCTGTTACATCTCCGTCATGGCCACACCAACACCGGAGACACTTATGGGGAGAATGTTAATTGAAGCCAAATTGTCTGGTTGATGGGGAAGAATGACCCGCTTTGTTCATAATCATCCTCAAGTTGTCTTTCTTACGCTCGCTCGTCAGACATGGACCCAAAGCAAGTGAAAATATGAACAAGTTGACCACTTATGAGGACCCTTTGGCTTGGAACACAGGGCTGGAAAATGAGTGTACTATTTGTCTGACTGTCAACATCCATGATTTTCTTCCTCCCTGCTGGTGAACAGATTGCTAGTTCGATCTGGGCTTTTTAAAGTCTTGGCCGTGTCTCTGCATTTTGGCCTTAATTTGACACAGATTTCCACACACACAGGTCCCGGTCTTCATCATTTCTTTTTTTTCCGCATAGTTACACCCGAAGTAGTCAACTGTCTTTGCTCATAAGATAATGAATGACATGGCGAAGAAGAAGAGGGGAAGTGAAGGAGTGTTAAGTTGTTGTGTGCAGTGCGTTATTAAGAGAGGCCATTGAGCCACACGCTGGTATTCCTCATCTGGAGGCAGGGACGTCGTTCTTATGACATAATTGACTTGAACATGACTATCTTTCCATGCTACTGTTCCTCTGTCTGTGAGCGATATTGGGGGAAACAGGTTGGATATCAATGCTTCCAAGGCTTTTCTGTTGTAATGCAGTGATGCACGTTTGGAAGTCAAGTTTAATGTGGGAGCACAAAAAGGGTTAGAAATTAAGGTTGAAATTGAGAAAATCATAAACAAAAGGCTGTAAGGTTTGGTATAGAGAGGACAGCCGGCGCCGGAGCGTCTGAAGCCCACCTGGGTGCCTACGGCCGGACGACAAGTGTGTGTGTGTGTGTTTGTGTGTCTGTGTAAAGTGTAATCGTGGGCGGTCACAAACTTCACAAATATTTTCACATCTCACACACACAACCTTCTCTTTCCCTTCGTTACTTCGCTTGCTTGGCCAAGAGAAGATCAGTGGCAACAAGTATTCACATTCCCTTCTCAAATCTCATACAACCTTCCTCCTCCTCACCTTCTAATGTAACACTCACTCAACATGCTCCATGATCAAGATCAAAGCCAGGAGCAGAATGTCGTTGAAATCACTCACACTGACCTGGAAAATTCAGCTAAATTCCGAAGGATCTGATACTCGAGTGTGGTTTATGTGATTTTTAACTTTTATGTACGGCCGCTTGTCAAGAGGAATTACGTCCAGACAGACTCAATAGTCCATTAAAGCCTTTCCAATGAGCGTTCATGAGGATAGTGCCATTGTGCGCACTGTCACTGTGGACAGTGGGACTTCTGTGGAATTTGTCACAGGGAACAATGGAAGCTCATCATTTGACACATGCTAGGCCCAGTGTTGAGTACAATAGGCCAACATTTCGTAATAACTCCTGACCGCGTGGACATTTAAGTGCCAAACGTTGGAAAAAGTTGGACAGTAAAGTCATGCTGAAATTCACAGTAAATTGGTATCCACGCAAGTACACTGCCATTTCAAGGAAATTTTAAAAAGAAACACGCACAATAAAATGCTTGTAATAATGATGAAAAATGGGCGTATTCAATCCAACAAGCTCACAGTAAATTTCCAACAAATTCTCAGCAAAGCTGAAATCTTTTCTATAAGAAGTTGCTGCTTGTAATATCGAAAAGAGATGACAAAATGCATAGTAACGTGTTAGGATTATTAGGTTGGGAAAAAGTGCTCAGAATTGAGACGTTGTTGTGAGGAAGAAGGGAGGGGAGTTATATTGTTGTGGTGACCATTTAATTCCAAGTGTTTTATTATTAATCACCCTACAAGGGGAAACCACACGTTCACACAAGGGCCATTTAACCCTTACTTTGATTTTTATACTACGTAGCTTCCAGTATTACATGTTGGGAGTCGTAGGTGTTGGGCTGGCTGCTGGTGTTGTTGGGAATGAACAGGTGTATTCCCACGGTAAAAATCACACACAGCCGATTCATTAGTTTCACATACGCAGGGTTTGAAGAGATTTTATAGCAGTCACCACCACAAGTGTCTCATTCCCATAAGCCCAACAGAGCTTGTCTCCTCTATGTAGCCTCACCATGGGAATGTCATGGAGATTTTTGCAGTGATTTTAATTGACTCATTCCAAAGGCCATTACAGTATCGATTGTATGCTTGGACTACATCGTATATTTCCTCTTGTATCCTTTTTGTAATACTCTTAAACTAAATGCAATGCTCCATTGATTGCCCCCTCACACCTGTACATGCATGACCGATGAATCTGGCCCTTTGTCCTCTCGGTTGCATCATCATCTTGTCCATCGGCTCATTAAAGTAAACGAGAGAACACTGAAAGTCACACCAAGTGTCCACTACTTTCCATACCCCGTTCAAAATGACCAATTACCACCGATCCAGTCCTTGTTGCCATTAAGCTAAAGTGGTGAAGGAGCCTGTAGAAATTCATCGTAAATGTTTTATTAGGCTGTTCCCAAGCTCCCAAACGTTTCTTGGTAGCTGAGAACAAAGCGTTTACAAGCGAAAAGCAGGGGACACTCCTGTCGCACTATTTCCATTGTGAAGTCAATGCTTGACATAGCTTGTGTGAATGTATCCAGACAAACAGACGAGTTGGCAATTTTTAATGTCCTCAAAAATTCGTCTATACATGCGTCTGGTCGGGTGGTGTGCAAAAATGGGAATTCTTGAAATCAATCTGTATGTTACATTACAGAGAACACAATGAGTTGGATAGGAGCCTGCAGGTGTAGTTGAGGCAGCTTTAAAAAATATCAACTGGTAAGGACGTGTATAATGATCAATCACGTAATCAGAGCGTCGTATACTTGTTGCTCTCATCATCATCATCGTCATCATCATGATGTTACAAGCGAAAAAAAATCTCTCTCGCTCACTCACTCAGTAAACCAATGCTCATTTTATTAGTTTACATTGTTATTTATGCAGGTGTTCACCAATCCACGTAGTTATAACTGAGCTCATCCGCCTTTTACCATCCTGTCGCTCACACACACACTCTCACATCCTCAGTCATGTGTCATTTGTCCTGGCCGGCTGTGAGTGCCGTTGTATTAATAATAATAACAATAACAACCTGACCAATCGCATCCACTTCAAGCCTTTTATGCGGCGGAAAAAAGTATAGCTATAGTAATCATCCTCTGCCATCACACCTGATGAATGAATAGTAATTTGCCCACGTTAGACCCTGGATAATCCATGCGCCGTGTGTATCGGGAAATCCTTCCACTTGAACTGTGCAAAAATTAATATGCTGTCCCATGTCATTCCATCTATTCATATGTCATCGTGGCTATTTCTTCACATGTGTATCTTTAAAGTGTATAGGCTAGTACATTTGCACTTGATGTGTGGCTATGACTTCGCAAGCTGATGGTTGAATCAGAGAAACAATCTCGCGCACGGCCTGCTTTCAAGTACTTTCCCGACCAGATTTATCATCATAAAATATTGCCAGGTGCATCCACTTGAATTCCGACCGCTCGGTCCTTCCTCTATATATCCTCATTTCAGTGGAAATCAGGCAGTGATTGTCAAGGAGATTTTGCTACAAAACATTTGATTCGCACTATATCGCCAACTACATCACACACCCCACACCTGCCCAAGTAATTAGCCATGTTGACTTGTGTGACACCCAGTACACCTGATCCCAATAGTGACAAGTGAATAGCAGCTGCTATTGCGACTTTTGCCAAAGTGATTTTTGGCAAGCTGCCTTGTCACCCTTGTACAGAAATCGCCTCACCGGTGCACACAAAACATGTCGGCACAGATTTTGCACAATCTGGCTCGTCATGCTCGATCTGGCAATGGGGAAATCAAGTGGGAAAAAGGGTGGAAATTGGCAAGAAGACCGTCTGTGCAATTCTTGTGTATTATTTTAAATTGCAATAATGATGACGACGACTGTACTAACTAAAAGAGTTGTGCAATGAGTTTATTTATGCTTCCAATAGTTTAATTATCTATAATAATACTGACGCCATAAACAAACGCTTATCAAGCTCATCACCCCTGACCAACTACATATTTGTCCTCACATAATATAAATTCATAGTTGCCCTTTTGAATATATGAATGATTTTTGCTGATCTCAGCCAGCCGTAGTGGCTGGACGGGTTATGTTGTTATTAGTATTGGGAATCGTAGGAGGCGGAATGTGAGAGGAATGTGATTTGTTTTCCTTTCTGACAATGATAATGTGAATGCTGGTATTATAGCAGGTGGGTTCCCACGACGATAGAGTTGGGGAAATTAGCAGATGTTCTTCCCTCTCTGCACCGATTTCTCTCATATGTACTCGCCATGTGTTCAGATGGATGAGAGGAACGATAAGGCAAAGCCACAGCAGGTTGATACAACTTCACCCTCTCTGTATCCGATTACCCTGTGAGCCACAACCCCGCCGGATAGACTATGACACGTGAAATACATATTTATAGGGCTCTCTATGTACATTATGTATGCGTCAATGGACTCATTTATTATGCCATTCGTCGTCACTTCATTCATCCATGGAACAGTAGCTGACAACATTAAGACTGCCGTATGGATTTCGCCAGCATGAGAATCATATAGTCGCTCATGTGTCTTCCATCGACATTTTTCCTACCTTGGCAAAAATAATTATTTACAGGCAGTAAGCTAATCCATGAGTGACTTTCTTATGTGAATCTGACGTAATATAGTGCCATAATGTTGTGCAAATTGACAGCAGCTGTGTGTACTGAGATGTTTTACGGCGTAGAAAGTTGCTAATTAAACAGATGACACAAAGGAGCTAGAGTATACGTACCCCCTTGTAT
>JAQIWI010001195.1:0-18258 GCA_034698825.1 Deuterosminthurus bicinctus | reverse complement strand
GTAAATTTTTCAGTTTTGAGCTTGAAAACCAAAATCAAATTTTTCTTATGGGATTTAACATGGGAAAATTTGAGGGGGCAGGAACCCTTTGGATATCCGACTCAGGTCGCACATGTCATGACCCATTCCGTCGCCACTGCTGTCAACAGAGTACATAAAAAAACACTTTGAAAGAAACGTGAGATATGAAAGTATTTATATGGAAAAAATATTAATTTGAAAACAACCTTAGATTTAGACTTGGCCGGGAGGATTGACCTCACCAATGACGTTTTTCCAAGTCGCTTGTAACAAATAGTACAAACTCTTATTAAATCCACACTCCACACAAGAAGCAATTGCAAATGCATCGAACAAAGCAAAATTTATAAAGGACACATAAGGAGGGTGCAGGGTTGGTTTTTCAGGAAGGACAAAGGAAACATACGAGGTGACACATCGAGCATTGACAGAGACTAAGACACATCTGGGGTTAATTTAAGAGACTATAACTGAAAGAAAAAATTCTGAACGATTTATTATTGACAGAAATCAACGCAGTCTAATAAAAATTGAGGTAAAGAAAAGGGCAAAGGATTTTTTTTTTACGTTTTCGTTTTGATGCAAGAGAGAAAATTCGCAGAGCAATTAAGGCAGTGCCAAATGTCATCATGATGATTGCGGATAAAAACGTAAAAAAAATTGGGAACTGAGTTGAACATTTACTGACCGCAGTTTTTACCTCCTTGGCCAACACGTTGTACACAAGTGCGGAGCCAATATCTTTGTAGTCCTTGGACAAAAGTGCATGCACTCCCACTTTCGTCGTCACCCGAATATTGGAAACCTGTCCTCGCCCTTCAATGTCCCACTCGGATATGTACCTTAAAACAAGACAGAATTCAACCGCCCATCAAACACCAACACAATTTTTAACTCCATCAAGCTCTCTTTTTTTCAAGTTTGTTCAGGAACTCACAGGAGCCATTCAGAGGTTGACAGATTTTCAAACAAGTTGCAAACTAAAAGAGCAACAGCTTCTTGACACTGCGGGGTCAACTGGTCAATGTTGGAGGCGTATCGCATTATTACATGATCTCTTCTGTCTTGATGCAAAACTAAGATCACATCGTCTTTTGTTACCTGCAACAACAACAACAATCCCAACTCATTCCAGCAACACTTCAACAAAATTCCCTCCAAATTCACTGACAAATTCGCTACAAATTCACTGACAAATTCGCTACAAATTCACTGACAAATTCCCTCCAAATTCATTGACAAATTCGCTACAGAAATTCATTAAAAATTCCGTGGGAATCTCGAAGAAAATTCATTTAAAAAGTTCATTGAAACGTTTCTTACAGCCAGCCACGCTAAAACTTTCAAACAATGCACTCTGCTGTTGTCTCCAATCCCCGCCTCTCCACTGAGCAGGATCCGGCCTGAAAATGAAAACAAGAAAAATTTTAAAAATAGAATCCCTTCCAGTATGCACCTTACATGATGAACATACCGATAAGATTTAAAAAATCGTCAGATAAAACCCATGATCCCTCCTCTCCCAGAGCATATTCCCTCAGTTCCCGCAAGCAGCGCATTTCCTCATCATTCAGCTCCACTCTGTCGAGAGATTTCTCCAACTCATCGAGAAGTTCATCCACAGTATGACCCAAATCACTGTGAAAAACACCGAGACAAGGATCAAATACTTTCCTAACTTACTCACAACACACTTGCATATAGTATGTGAAGGAAGGCACACTACTATGTATGTACATACCGGAAAACTATAGGCGGTTCCCGGTTTTTCTTTTTCTCTTCCCGTTCCTTCCTCTCCTCCTCTTCAACTTCGGCCATTACATCTCGTTTTTTAATGACGGGAGCCGGCGATCCACCATCTGAGTCACTTCCATTATCACCCATCCTGATTCCACCAACGTTGAGCACTCGCTCACGAATCAAAATCTCCAATGGATTCGGCTCGTAGTAACTTCGCCGCTGTCCTCCTGGTCCACTTGGACCCCGAATCAATGTCGTTTGGGCAAACTGTCGGATTATCGCTCCCAATGGACTATAAAATTCACCACAATCTCATTACTAAAACATTACCCCGTCCTTCCAACTCACCTACTGTCAAACAAAAATCAAGTCAAGTCCCAACAAAAATCAAGTCAAGCCCCAACAAAAAAAAATCAAGTCAAGCCTTAAAATATACAGCAGCACGACACCATCGAACCGACCGGCACTTCGGACAGCTATACCAATACCATGGAAAATGTATGCCAAAGTATTTGAAGAGATCAATGAACTTGAGGTCCAAAAAATGTGAATAAAATATATTGGACTCACGTAGAGGCGACTTCGTGAGGAAGGCTCAAAATTCGACCCGGGATACTCTGGCCGGTCAAAAACTGAGCAAGTTCTTGAGAGAAAGTGTTGCAATTGTGATGGAACAAATCGTAGTTTTCACCGCGAAATGAACTTGAGCTGAGAACTTGTAGGTGCTCCAGGAAGACCTCGTTGGGAACTTGTGTTAAGCCAAGATGCTCAACTTCTGTAGGCTGTCCAAGGATTGTCCCAGCCTGTGAAAGGCAAATGGGATAAGAGCGTTGATCTGGCTGACGAAGAATATGACGAAGACACGACGACGAACTTTTATTTTTAGCAATGGTTAAATATAGAGATTCGACTATACTTCTTTTTTTTTACAACACTTTCAAACAGACGACGCTGCTGGAAGAGAAAGATTCCCGAATATGCACAGTCAATCGGAGCTACTTGTAATAAAAAACTTCACAAGTGAGTTTTTGCAAAGAAGAGTACGAACAGCCGGGTAGTAGAAGTAGGTAGACTAGTAGAGAAGAGAGAGCACTATGAAGTAAACGCACTTACGGGTGGACACTGTGTGATCCCTTCTCTACCGAAGAAGTATTCCGTGGAGTCGTACACGATGGACGTATGCCAAATTCCATCTATCTGTTGACCTATTACAAAAAGAGTGAGAGGGAAGTGACACATTAGAAAACTTGTATACGTTCCACACAATATCGTTACAATTATTTAGCTGCAGTATCATCATCATCATCACCACATAAGATTCTATAGCATCACTGATCTGGAACCAACTTCTTCTTCCCATTAACAAATCCCATGAAAACATGTCTGCACCCTCCTCCACATCTCCAAAATCACATCAGACGCACACGTTCAAATCACATAATACGTACACGTTGGGATTTAATGACAACATCCGGCTTTTCTAGATCTACTACAGACTCATCATATGATAGAGAGTACACAAGAATATATCTATATAGCTTACCAAGTAGCGGCAGGGACATAGTTCGAGCCAGGCCACGACTCAGATCATAAATGAAAAGATCAACTGGGCGTTCATCCGCGGAAGTCATTTCGATTAATTGTTGTTGTACTAAGATTTCCAAGATAAGTATTTCCAAAACAGTCTTTCTTCCTAATTTCCTGTAGGAATTCCAAGCAAAAGATTAGTATACGAACTCATCACTATATCGAACTAAAATTAAAACATGGAGTTAATATATCAATAAGTTTAGTCAACACATCAAAAAATTGTGGCAAATATATCATTAAATATAATTTTCTTACACAATTTAATCTCACAGTTACGATCAACTATCTCTGCCGATGTCAATTAGATACTGAGCAGCTTTGTACGGTAGAACGTTAGTCCGACCTTTCCTCCAATAATGAGTAATACTGAGAATGATTTTGCACTTTCTTCTTCGTTCTAAATTATCGCTAGAATATTGCATTCTCTTGGCAAATTTTCTTGTACTATTTAGCCAGAAGCTCATTCACAAAAATTATTCCAATTTCCTTCCATGGTTGCCTGTGTCATAATAATTTGATCTTGATGATGATGATGATAATCACAACCAGCTCATTCTTCTCTTCATTATTATTTTGATATTTAAATGTCAAAGGGTGTGGTGGTTGTCACCCTAGCCCTGTCTACATATACCAAAAGATTTTGACAAGCTTTTTATGTAGCTTGCATGGTAAATAAGTCGAGTAAAATCACACGATTCTTAGTATCTCTCTCTTAGCTAGTATCTCTCCCAAGTGTGGGAAGCTACATGATGATGATGATGATTGTGCAAAAAAAATCAGGCTTATATTCAATGTGTATAATGATGAAGCTTGTGCGGCTGTTTATGTGTGGAGAAATAAATGTTCAACTTGCCCATGACTATTGCCCGCCTTAAATGAATGTGAAACATTTCCTTGAAATAGGCAGACTGACGCCACTTTCTCCAGCAAGCAACTTTTCCCCACAAAATATTCCCATCAGAATTATTAAAAATAAAATTTGAGGCTTTCGAAAAAAACCAATAATTCGAAAATTTTGAAATTAATTTCCCGCTTGAATCCCCCGCCCTTTTTCAAGGATTGCAAATTGAAATTTTTAATTGACATTTAAAAGATAATTAAAACAATTTATATTTAAATTAAATTTATTTTAAAGTGCAGCTTGAGGGGGGAAATGCATCAAGAATGACAGTCTGAATTTTGTTGTAATGTTGTGAATCAAAGTAGTCATGGCTGGGAGTTTTGGGGAGTAAATTAAATAAAAGGAAAATTTTATAATATAATAAATATAAGGACACTTTTTAGGTACAAAAACTTTGCCTTTTTCTTGCTTTAAAATAGTGTCGATCTTGTCATGTCATTGGAGAAAGCAACAACAGTAATAATAGCAATAATGTAATCATTATGACAAAATGTCTCGACTCCGATTGCTCAGTTTGACACAAGGAGAGAGTGATATGAGTGATGATTGAGCGTTCTAAGAAGGTAACACTGTTTTTTTTAATAATGTCAAATTTGTTAAGAAAAATGCTTTCATACAAGAAAAAAATTGATGTAATCATGGTGCTGATGAACTATATGTGTTTTTGTTTTAAAATTTATCTTATTTTTACGACTTTAGTCGCTGCTGGTGCATTAGTCGTCTACTACAAAAGAGGCCGATTTTGACCTTCTCATGTTTATAATATTAGGAGTGTAAATCAAGCGTTTATTACACTCGCTCAGCCAAATTTCAAGAGGAATTTAATGCATTTACAGATTTTCTTTAGAGGCTTCATAAATGGTTTTTAACACTCGGGTGGATAAGTCAGTTAACATTTTATTGTCCTGTCAACAAGCAAAGTGTATTAAAATATGAGTATCGTATTTTTTGCAAAAAAAAACTCATTTTCCAAGGTTCCCTACAAGCCTTGGGTTACCTATTACAATTTTTTGGCTAAGAGGCCAAAATAAACGGAAATAATTATTAACTGAAATCCAAGCATTGAACTGATCGTGCTCGTGTTGGGGCAATGTGAAATTGGCAAAGTCCCCACATAAAAGCAAAAGTTATAAGGTCAAGTCAAGTGGATTAATTTAAAAGTAAATTTCATAGTAGAAAATAATAACAACAAATCTTCAAGAAGTGTCAATGGAATTATGAGTAAAATTTTAAGATTGAAAAAACTACACAAACGTTACATTTCTTGGTCAATTTTCAGTCAGAGCGTCTCAAATGCAACACAAGGTGGCGCCACGAACGCCCTAATTAGGTCTGTGACTGGACGTCCTAATTTAAAGGACACAAACCCATAAGACCGCAATGAAAAGCCTCTCCTCCCTGACTTATACAATTAAGGCCAAATGAGATTAGCAGACTATCTACTTGAACTAATCTACTAAAAGTTTTATACCAAGAAAACAAGCTTAATTTTTTGAAAACACTAAGCCATGCGGCACACCATGATCTATAATGCGGCGACTAATGCGGAATTTCCAGTTCATTTTCTAAAGAAGAAAAAGTCTCAGAAGTCTGAGTGAGTAGCCAGCCGGATTCTACGTACTTTAAATGTCTATGGACACCTTGTAAAGAGGCTACTGTGGGGGAAAAAAAGGTTTTCTGAGAGCCATCACGTTCATAGTTACAAAAAAAAAACACCACATTTATGTATTATTTACACTAGCTGGGATTAGTAGTTGGAAAGTATTGATCTTTTGGAGCAAATAAGCCAACAGCCGGAGCTGATCAAGTTGAAAACGTCGTGAAAATAATTATATATTTCCAATGCTCAATTCATCATAATATCATCCTCATGAATAAAATCACACTCTGCAGGTTAAAGTCCCCTAGTTCTCCCCGACATACGTACACAAGGCTCATAGATTATTCTATGCTTCCATTATACCGTTTCTTCTCTCTTTTCTTCAGCTTTCCTCATATTTTTTATGAGTCTGCCTGCCTGCACATGAAAAATAAGTGGAAAGAAGAAACTGAATGAATGAATGAATGAATGGAATACGGAATGATTTTAATTTAAGGCTCATAGCCAGAGATTTACCGCTTGAACGGCATAATGACGACGACTCGAAATTTTATGGAAAACCTTGACAATATTATTTCAGGATTTGAACAACATCAACAACAACATTTATACTCAGCACTCGTTCTCGTACCTCCTCTTGTCATCGCCCTTCTTTGAGAGCAACTTATTTCAAAATGCAAGTAGGACTCTGAGTGTCTGTCAGATCGTCGTCATACAGACAGACAGACAGACAGACAGACGGACGGACCATGTAAAACACTCACACATACACCACGTCATTCGGGTCTTTAAAAATTGATATGAGGCGCAGAAGGTTCCTATTTGCCGTTAACTACCTAAACTCACTCAGTCAGTTCAGTTCGACCCACGTCTGTTCAGCAAGCACAAGATCCAAATAGTCATCCTAGTACATCTGGAGAGACCCAAGAGTGCTAATAATAATAATAATTAATGGGAACACTAACTGCGACAGGGAACGTTGAGCTTGTCATGTCTCATCGTCATCCTGAATCTGATTTGCTTAAATTAAACAAGAGGATCCTTGGTACCTTTTATCAATTCTAATTCACACTATACCAACTATTCCTCGTCCTAGTATGCTTACATACTTTAAAGCATGACACGTTCATTTCCCTCAAAATCAATTAGAAACTTACCACCACATTTTCAACACGCTTGGTGCTCCAAGTTTGGTCGCTTTTCTTTTAATTTTTGTCCTTTTTGTTTCAAGTTTTAGGGCTTTGTTTCAAGTTTTCTGGCTCTGTTGGAAGTTTTGTGGCTCTGTTGTAAGTTTTGTGGCTTTGTTTTAAGTTATGTGGCTCACTGAGTCAAGTGGCAGGCTTATATGAACTTGTAGAGGATACTAAATTCACCCTCCAGATTTTCCAGTCAATTTAATAACTCTGGAGCATTCAATCTGGATATGATGTGACTGCTTGTGCTGCTGTGCTTATCACAAAGCAACTTTCTCCTTCAAGTAGATCATGGTAGTACAGGTCCAAATAAATGCTTTCTACCTACACAGATTACAGAGATGACCACAAGGCTAGAGGAATTACGTATTCATAAGGACTCCATGGAATGACAAAAGCAAATAATAGCTATAGCTGGACCGTAGTCAAACAGTAAGAACGGCACAGAGAGTCTGTCCATGTCCATAGTAGTGTTTATATTTATGGCTGGAGAAGGCTCACATTATTGTAATGGGAAGGGACACATTACCATTTCGTCTCACAGTAATGTTATTATAGACCACACCATACTCTTGTACACATGCCCCTGGCTATATGACCCGAATTCCTCTGGCCATATTTTCTTAACATGACGCGTCGTCTTATGTCTTCTTGAGCTTCTTCATGAATTTTACAAAAAAAAAACAACACAGAGTGCTCATAAATAAAATAGTAATGTTGTTGTTGTAAAAAGTTTAGCATCTCTTAACACCGAAGGATGAGCATCTGTCGTGTCATACTATTGTATACTACACGTCTGTGTATATCTAGCGGTGTCTCTACCTTAAACGTACGTAGGGAATTATTTTCACTGTGTGAGACAGAGAATCCAAATGAGGGGAAGATGCAGCCAGGATCAGTTGGTATGTTAACCATAGTGCACATATGTGTCATTCCATAGAGTTATGGTCATCACATAAGGCATCATACGGTAATCATTCTTGTGATGATCCAAAAGGGCGCAGCGATCACATCATCATCATCATCATCATCACAACCCCTCTGTATCTAATATTGAAGTCATAACATTATCATTATTTGCATTCAGCTTGAAAGCCCGTAGGGAAGGGTCGGACATTACTGTCTTGATGGGCCCGAAAATATTTCCATATAGGCCCGGCAGTTGAATACTCCACGGTGATGAACCAAAGATGATACTACTTTGCCTCAAGACTTGTAGAATTAGATAGCCGTTTCATCATCATCATCATCATCATCGCATCATCATGGGCTGACAACCCGCTAAATATATTCCATTCCGTCAGACACGCACATCCATTCCGAGAAGCTAAAGGAATTGAATCTATTGCATGCAAATTGGTGTGATCGGATGAGCCTCTAACGAACTTACCACGCTCATGTCAAAGGCATCGGCCGCTTAATTCTCTGCGTCAGAAGAGCTCATAATTCCTCAAGACAAACTTGTTGCATACTAAACATGCTGCTAGAAGTTGGATGGAACTAGAAATAAATAAATCAAGTGTCTCATATGTCTAGGGTCATGATACGGATGATGATCATGATAGATCTTTCGTTACTTCTTCCACACCGGCATCTTCAACCCTTGTCCATCCGCATCTTCATTCTCAACAACCCTTGTCCATCAGCAGATTCTCAGTCCTTCTCCACCGGCATCTTGCTCTTCATCATTAAATCCATAACAACAAGAATAACAAAGTGGTTAAAAAAAGACAATGGTAGCCTTCCCGGTGGTAAAGAAAAAAATTAGGCGCCAAACAAGCAAGCAAGCAGCAATAGTAATATTTCTTTTGTATTATTATTATTATTAGAAAGGCAAAAAAAAAGTTAGTGAAAGAATGCTTGCATGCATATGCGAGCAGAGGTTGAAGGAAAGCCCGTAAGAATATTATATGAGGGTGTGAGGACGTCGACTGTGAGGACCATAGGAAGATGGACTACACTTTTTGTAAAATCCGTCTTCTCTCCTAGAGGTTCCTCACAACGTCTTCTTTCTCATCCTCATCGTGTCTTCTGCTTGATCATCATCATCATCTTCCACCTCCTCCCGTTCCTTCGCCTTCAACATTACAGTTGCCTGCTAGTAAAACCATTGT
Organism: Deuterosminthurus bicinctus; assembly: GCA_034698825.1. Taxonomy (NCBI): domain Eukaryota; kingdom Metazoa; phylum Arthropoda; class Collembola; order Symphypleona; family Bourletiellidae; genus Deuterosminthurus; species Deuterosminthurus bicinctus. The sequence continues at coordinate 9,099 of JAQIWI010001195.1, read as the reverse complement.
CAAGTATATGCTACAGCATATAGTATATATATATATACGAAGGTGGAACTAATACCGACTTAGGAATGTAACACACCTGTACGGTAATCCAGGTTGTTTGCTCGAAGCAAAACTATTTTTTTTCTTTCTTTCTCTCTCTCTCTCTCTCTCTCGTCACTTCCATCCAACTTGTTCATTCTAAACCTTCTTCCCCCCTTAACAGGTTAACTTTTTGAGAGAGTATAGTAAGTATGGTATGGTGGTTGCTTTTGCCACAGTTTGCAGGATTAAAAGCAAAGCCTTGAGGCTTGGAAGACACTCTTATACACGTCTGGTCGGTCAGAGTATGTACGTCCAGGTGTGTATGAGAGAAGACGGACTCAAGTAAGTGAGAGGGTAGGAGAAAAAAAAGCTAACATTCCTTTTATTGTTAACCCCCTTTACTACCTTTACCTGGTGTGTGGAGCAGCAAGGAGCAATTGAATGAACGGAGGTGCACCACCGTCGCCGTGTGGTATAGATGTTCGTCTACCTCGCTTTTTCTCAGGCTTGTACACCACCTTGGTCTCAAACTTCTCGTCAGTCGTCAAATCACTGCCTTTCTTGGAGCAGTTATAAGTTTTGTTGTGGTTGAAAAGAAAAAGGTCCCCTTGTAGTAGCGTACTATATACAACCGTTCTATTTCTTTCCGGATTGGAGATTCTTTTGAGATTCTTTCTCAAATTTATCTTGGAGATTTCAAGTGGTTCAGGGTGAACAAAATTGTGTTTTATTGTGAGATTTGTGTTTTTTTTTGTTCTTGTGTTGGAGACTTGACATAAATTTGGTGGATTACAAAAAGTTTTTTTTATTTATTTCAATATGAGATTGTTATCATCGTGATCAAAATTAAATTATTTTTCATGGTGAGACATCCAAAGGAAGTACCATTCCTTTGCACTGACAAGGTAAGCTGAAGGCACATTCCGAACGGGTCACGGGGTAACGGTTTATCTTGGCACACAACTTGCTCAGCTTACCTTCTTCTCTGCTATTACTTTACCCCTTTGCTATTGCTTATCTGTCAAAAAGCTTGGCAAACAGGTGCCCGCACAGGGTGTATTCCTCACCAATCTTCTCGCTGTATATAGTTTATATACGCGCGTTCCACTACGTTCGACGACTCCAACAAGTGGCCTCTCATCATCATCTTCTTCACCACCATCATCAGCATCAGCATCTGCTGGGGCTGTACCACCTCCACCGGGAACTGGTCAATCATCATCGTTAAGAGTGCTGCTAACTATATAATATGATTGGATTTCAATGCAAATCTACACAGATTCACAGTTATCACAGAAAGTGGAGGAGAAAAATAGAAGTTGTGTGTGTGCGTGGATGGATGAGAAAGACATTTTGTGTTTTGTGTGACAAGATGCCGGATATAAGGAGGGTTAGTGCCATAACAAGCGACAAGTGTCAGATGACAAGGAGCTGTCAACCTGTTGTTGTCATTAACCGCAGTCATACACACACACACACACACAGACGTATACAAAGAGGCTATTAAACTTTCAAGTGCATGGTCATGTACCATGTTTAAAAAATTATTATGCAATGTAATAATGTGTTGGAGGGTCTGTGTTTTTCAACGTCTCTGTCCTTCCACAGATGACCAGTTTTTCAAGTGCCAATCGGAACATATGACATAAGGGCATCTCAAGTGTTGTTTGTCAACTTGTGTCCAATTCCGATTCATGCTGCTTGTAACAACTCTTCTTGTGTCCGATTTTCATGCTGTCTGTGGTCATAGTCGCAGAGAAAATAGGTCTGTCTGGAAAGATTATTATTGTGGGAACTGTTACAGGATTCACAAAGTCCGGCTCTATATGCTCCTCCGGACGGAAGGATGCAAAATAACTCTCAGCCTCAGCGGCATACATTCTTTAGGCTTTTCCTCTCATCAAATGAAAAGCCTGCGCGTTTTGTTTTTATATACAACCGACGTTTCCGCTTACTTTCAATCTTGAGATTATAATCCGGATGGATCATCATGAGGGGAAAAAAGGGAATATTAATTCCACGTGTGAGCAACAAATTTATTTGAGATTTCCACACAGTGGAATATTACAAGAAGGGAGCATGAGTATTCAAATGACCACCTCTGGAGGGATGTAGAGTCAGTTGGATTTTCTTCATACGAGCATCTCCATTCAATGTACGAGCATCTCTGCTCAATGTACGAGCATCTCCATTTAATATACGAGGAATCCTAATGTGAGATGACTTAAGTTGTGGCTGTTATTACAGTCCAGAGGTGTGGAGGAAGCCTTGTTCTGTCCACTGGAACAGAAGCATCCGTCTCCTCCTCCAGAGTTTTTTTTTTAATTTTATTTGAGCAGCAACGAACGTGAAGATTTTACAGAGAGTGAGGGTGAAAATTTATGCGGGAGAATGCGCGAGTACTACCATGATGATTTATTATTATTCAAAGCCCGTAGGACTGGGTATCTTTTAGCGACGAGAATACAATACACATACGCAGGTTCACATTACATTGCAACCTCTTCGATGAGGCCATGGATGGAAGGCTGTGTGAGCCATTAAGAGTAATCTTTCCCATCCCACCATTTTGTATTCATTAAATAAGTACCAGTCGGGCGTCAACTTGAAATTCAATACGATCATAATTAATTAGTTGTTGTTCAACTAATCATAAGATGGGATTCCTCCTCCACCTCCTTCACTTTCTCATAATGGACAGCCGTAGTTGTTATTAACCACTATATAGAGTGAGTGGTGCTATGTTCCATGGGAATCCAACTTTGTGGGATTTCCATCATTCATGCGCAGGGGTGAATGGCTGAGAATGTGACACCTGTTTTGGTGGTGAAAATAAAAGGGGAATTTTCTGGGAAATTCATATGCAGATTTTTTTTTACCTCTGTCAAATTTCAGGAGAGACAGTAGTAATAATAATAGCAACTCTTCAAAGTTATTTACGACAGGAAGCTGTTAACAATTGTGAGGGCTGATGGTAGGTGTGGGTAGGGAAGGGATATAGTAAAGACGGGATTCATTTCCATTTCACAACTCAGCTCAAGCTGAACATTTAGTGACCGCCAAAACATTTTTAGCAAAAGAAAGAACTTGACCAGACCTTCCTATTCTTGGGTCACTTCCAAGAAGTAAAAATCTCCTCTCACAAAAAAATCAACCAGCCTCATCAGCTGGTCGGTGGTAATACTTCCGGCATCAACTAATACTGTGAATGTTGCAGTTTTATTTCACATGTCAGTTTAATATTTTCAATCATTCCAACCCAAACTGATGAAATATACTCAAGAAAAATCACAGTTGGCAATCATACTGAAGAAGCGGCATAGCAGGAGGTGTAAATTGTGAGAGAATTTTCACGGTCGCTGTCAAACAGAGTTGCATCAGGCTTATGAAAGTAACAAGCAACCATTTTCTCTCTCTCTCTCTCTTATGTCAAAAACTAATGAGAATGCACAGCAGTATGACAGGGTTGATTTAATTCCAATTTTTGACACCTTGTGTGTGGTACGATATGGCAGAAATGGTTAAACTGTTTTCATTCCGAGAGCGGAGAAATTTTCACGGTTCGTTTGTGCGTAAAGGTGGAGTGATTTTTTTCCGAGTCATTTGTTAGATAAAAAAAGGGGGCCTCATTCACGCTGGTCCCATACTCTTCATAATCTCAACAGCCTGAAGCCGAGATTTTTTATGATAAAATATATAAGACATATAGAACAGTTTTCTACTTGATGAGAGCTATGGGAGCAAAGGTGTGTAGATACGATGCTTTTCATTGCATAATTAAGTGTCACCAAAACGACACTATGAAGTGGACGTGTCCCACGTACCAAGTGGCCCACCGTCATGATCTCACTCCAGTTTTTTTTTGTCAACGCAAATCCCGTTAGTGTGACAAAGAGGTGCTAAATGCACGCAGCCTTTCAACGGCTTAGCCTCATAGCGCGGAAACGAGCAGGGGAGTTTGTATGAAATAGTAATCAGTCTAATAAAATGATCCAAATTTGCTACATCCGGAATGATAATGCGATTAATGATGATGATGATGATGACTAATCTGACTGAAGAAGTGCAGAGGTGGATTAAGCTAGAGCTCATCTCCTTCTTATTTTCCTTTTATTCTTCAATAATAAATTTATATATGTAACTTGTAAAGATTCAGGTTTTAGCACTCAAGTTAGCATGACGAAGAACCTGCTGCTGCTGTAGAATTCTTTAACCTTTTACCTAAGCAAGCTGGTTCATCTTGATGATGGCTGCTGTTACTAATACTCCCGTGCGTGTTCTTATCCACCCTTGTATTATTATTATTCTTTCATGTGTAATATACACGTAAGTAAAAAGTGTATTCACCGCATGTCGTACTCTATTCATACCAAGGGTACAGTACACATATTATTGGCATGGTACAAAGTATGGTGATCATTCTCACAGGTGTCCTGAGAAATAAATGGAGGCTCCTGTGAGAGAAAAATTCAACTTGGATGTGTACTAACCTTCACATGCGTGTATATATGACGATTGTGTGCAGGAGTCTCTATGAATGATATGATTATGCAGAAAAATAATGAGTTTTTTTTGTTGTTCGAGTATGTTTTTGTAAGAGTGTAAGCGCCTTGTAGCTGTAGGTTGGTGCAACTCCTTGCACATTATTGAGAGGGAGGGGGGATATGGCGAGAGAAAAATTCATATGAGAGAATTAGTTTTGCGTAAAAGTTTCTGTGTTTTCTGGACTGGTCAAAAGAAGAAAGGATATATGACTGAGTAGGTTGTGTCCATGGTGCATGTGTGCTTCAATATATGCAATTGAAAACAATAGTGAGAATGGCTGGTAGAATATTCGCATGACCTCAAAAATAGGTTCAAACATGCACACACACATGTATACAACAAGTCCATTATGTTTCCAACATCTCGGTCCGTTTCTCATCATATGCGATATATGAACAACTTTTAACTCCTGCCCTGCACCAGTTATCATATGTAACTTACGTGCAGAAAAGTCCGAGTTAAGTAAGTAAGTAAGTGACACAAGTATCCGTTCACATAATCTCATAATCATGACGAGCAAATCCAGACTGAATTCTCAGAGGATTTGACTAAATGAAAAGAAAAAAGTTTAAAAAAAATTAAACTAAGTCATCATTGTGTGTTTAAGAGAAGGGGAACTTGGATTACTTTACTCTTGACTTTATACATGAAGATTTTTCTCAGGAGAAATCTGCAACGTTTTATCCTACTGAATGTTATTCAGAAACTTGTACGTTCTATTTCAGTGATATTATGACTGAAAATGGGCGGGCTTGATAAGTTTAGGTCAATCCCAAGACCTTCACCTATCTCACTAGTGTCGACAGTATACGATTGCTAATGTGACCATAAAGGTCAGTTGAGGCTGGGATTTTTGTTTTGAATGCGCGTGTGTACAGCTCCTATATGCTTGCAGTTCTGTGTGTATATTTATCTGACGCTTGTCTAATCTGCGTAGATTACTGAAAAGTTATTGGAATTTTCACCTCGGCAAGTAGTGTCTCATGTGAATGTGTTTGGAATGATTGCGTGGATGCCCGCTTAATTACTTTTACAGTTTTACACAGTTGCTTCTTCTTTTTCCTTCTTGTATTATATACGTGAATGCAAAGTGAGTCTCGGCTGGCCGTTGTAGTATATAATGCTGTAAATGGACAGGTTTCAAGTGGCCAATGTATTACTTGTTGTATTGAGGGAAAAACTGGTATTTTCCCTATTACTGGTTCTTGGGCACAGTTGAGTCTATGCTTTGGCAAAACTTGTACATGATGATGATGACTGAAAGACTGATTTTTTTGCTATATGCTTTGAATTTCAAGCTTGATCACCGTCATCATATGATGAGAGAGTTCGGACTGCGCTTAAATAATAGTCTCTTCTCCGTCTTCTACCATATGTAAAGTTTGCATGAGTGGTAATATGTTGTACGTAAAAATTTTCGCCCCTACCACCGCCACCACCACCACCAACACCGGCCATTGAGGAGGATGATGATCAAGCTGGGTCGGTCGTCTTAAGGCGTCGTTGTTGGTCATTGTCGGCGACGGGCCTCTACTCTTACTGCATAGTTTAAATGCTTATAGAAACTTGGCTTGGCTCACTATATGGCCGCCTGCTCGTAGTAGTAGTAGTAGTATTAGTAGTAGCTGTCGTGAGGTAGAAAAAAAATAAAGGTCAACATTCTGATTTGACCTGAATATTTGAAAGAATTTTTATGAAACCGTGCTCATGTGTGTGTAAACCTCCTTCTATACGTACAGTTGATTAAGCTTAACCCTTCGGACCTGCTTTGTATTTTATTTCTTTATATGCACGGACGGACGGACCATGTGAGCCTCCGTACATTTATCATTGTCATATCGTATTCTTCTAAATGAAACTATTATGACATTTTCTACATGTATTATTGTTGCACTTACCACGTTGTCATCAAGTACCACGTTTCAATTTCCCTCATAATAATAACTTGGGACTATTGGACCGTTGATGATGAGAAAAAATCTCTCTTTTGAAAAAAAAACATTTGAAGAAACTTTTTGGTTTAAAAGTAGAAAAGCAGGAGTTATTCAAGGGAAAATGAGCAATGAAAAAAATAGCAATCTATTTTAAATGAGGTGACCACTTTTCTCACCCACAAAATCACATTAAGCTTTTAATTTCTATCTTTCTCTGCTATGCTGTTGTTGTTGTGTGCCATGCTGAATATATTATGACGCCTTTATGACATGGAAAGCCTTGGCTCGTTCCTGGGAATATTTTTGTGGATGTCATAATGATAAAAATAAAAATAATAATAATGTGCCTTTTTCTTGTTTTCTTTGCAGAAGAGAATGTGGTCGTCGTCGAAGGGTTCTCCGGGGAGGAGAATGGCGACGAGTTTACTCGTCGCAGCCTCAACATTAGCTTTTTTCACTTTAGTCAATACTCAGGAGTCTTCTTCTCTTTTCCAGTGTCCTGTTGGTAAGTTGACCATGGTTGTACTTAATTGCTACCTTCTCTATTTACATTTGACGTAAATTTATGCAGACAAATAATACTAAGTGCACTGACAGGAAATAATTGTTGCGCATGGCCGCATTAGTACCATCGGCATGATTTATAAGGGAGGCCCCTGTTTTTGTGAGGCTATTAACCAAAGTGCATACGATTGGAATGACGTTTACTAGAATATCATGACAAGTATAATATGAATGGTAAAATTGAATATGGCGTCGTTGAAACCATGCAGCCACATTCCTAAACTAGCTAGCTATAGTAAAACATGTCTTCTTAAACCATGGCTCACGCGATACATGAGGCTTGGGCAAGAAATCATCATGCAAGTTTGAGCAAGCAAGCATGTTATAATGCTTTATAATTATTCTGATCTGACACCTGAATGGGAAATATAATTCATTTACACTTTAATTTTCTACACACACACACACGCCAAGTTTAAAAGGTTTTGATTGTGTCAATCGGCCCACTATGTTGTTGTGATGGATAATACTCGATCGGATTCCAAGGACATGTGTGCGGGATATATGATAAATACAAGTGAGAAAGTTTAATGTAGCTGAGAAAATACTGTCCTGTGTAGTAAGATAGCTCGAACCACACCCCACGTTTTTAAATTAATAATAATCAACATGATAATATTCAACTTTTCTATTGTTGGCAACAACACTCATTTTAAAAGCACTTGTTGCACATTCAGCCAGGACAGAAGCACGCGTAACTCTTAATCGATTACTACCAACAACAATGATAATAATAATAACAAAACAACAGTCATTACAAGCTAGTTGTTACTTTTCTTGCTGCTCCAATTAGTATTAAATCACCTCTAAGTCCTGACTTTCCATTCGCTTGGCTCTATCTGTCACACTATTTGCTGCTACTTTTATCAGCCATCAAATGAATTGCAACAAGTTTTGGAGCAGCAGCAGCTCAACACAGCAAGGGAAATACATAAAATAATAATGATCAACATCATCCGTCGGCCAAATAAGATTGGTTCTGTCGGTGAGAGTTATACATGCTTTAGTTTGACCAGCACCGTTCTGGTGCGTGAATTTCATCCTGTTACTACATGTCACAATCTGCCACGGTTTTGGTAATCATCAATCTATCTTAATTAACTTGAAGCAGATTCAGAGGGGGAGATGGCTGACGGAGAGCTGCAGATATATAGAGAGGATAGTCTATTGCGGAATCCCACACAATCAGATATGACATCACAGACCTGCGTAGGCTTAATATAATAGCGTCGTCATGTCATTGGAAATTGAGTTAGAAAATGGTTTGATTATTGTAAGAGAGCAGCGCAATGTGCTGTCGTTAGAACCAAGTGATACATTGTTGATGTGGCTCTCCGAAAAAGGGAAACTAGTGCAATACCATAATCCTGTTGGGTTGGGGTAGGCGTCGTCGTTACTGCAGCTTGTATGGGGAAGTCGCATTAAACAAAAAAAAATAATCATCGCAGTCGGCAAACGTTGACGAAAGTTTGAAATGATGAGCCGACCACAATTTTAGTGTCATTACAACAAATCAAACTACGAATCAGAGCTTAAAGCTTCTGTGGTCTGTGTTGTGATTTTTGAGAGTGAAATCATATGGTGAGTTTGGGAGCCAAGATGGCAGTCGGTACAAGAATTTGCTGCTCATAGATGAGCCTCTTATTCAAATCCAGTCCATCATGTTATATACTTTCAATTGGCTGGGCTTAAGCTGTCTGCCTGCACAGTGTGGGAGCACAAGTTCTTCTCCCTCGAGACAAGAAAGAAATCAAATCTAGTCCACAACAATGTCTGGCCTGGCCTGGCTGGGAAGATGCATTCGGCAGCCATGTATTCTATAACCATATGACTTACCAGCTCGGCTCATATTTTTCTTCTCTATAGTATAGACTTCCCCATATTCTTATGAATTTGACAGCTTCACACATGAGCTCTACTCACTTGAATCCTTCAATCAGGCAAAGCTCCAACATGACTTCTCCATTATTAAACTAGACGAGATGGTCAGTGAAAAATGATATGAGCTCATTGTGTGAACTACAGTGCACGGACG
>JAQIWI010001194.1:0-18263 GCA_034698825.1 Deuterosminthurus bicinctus | reverse complement strand
GTGTCGGGATCACCGCAGGCGCGATTCCCGAGGATGCGGCAATCGCGTGCGGGAATCTCCACCTCTCATATACTACTAATACGGCCTTTGCCAATTTATGCCTCGCTGTGTTTTGCATCTACCAGAATCTGTCAACCTTTGTCCAGGTTTCTGCATGCTTTTAGTAAGTTTAAATTTTAAACTTACTAAAAGCATTCAGTCCTTCAGGTTGATTGCGACCGCGTTTAAATATTTGCGCTAACCCTTCCAGCATTCCAAATTTGCTCTCTCTGCATGCTTTGGCATCACCGATTATTGTAAGCGCACTTAGCCATAATTAAGCATGGTGGCTAATACCAAAGAAATTTTATCTAAAACTTTGGGAGCAATGGATTCTATTAGAATCATCCTCTTCATTTTATTTTCGACTCGCCATAGATAGTTGATGTGGAAATAAACAGATGCACTGGATCCTTTCTAATTGCATGCATCCGAGTGTATGAGAATAGTAAAAGTTTGCGAGGGGACCAACTAAGGCCACTTAGGAACAAAGACTGTCAAAATTGATGGAGAGTCGGAAATAAAATAAATGAAGTATCCCCACGATGCGTCTTGGACGCCTTTTGCACAGTCTCTTCCGAGATCCCTGAAAAAGTCAAATCAAAGAAACTCTGAAGACGCCTATATGAGAGCATCCATGAGAAGAAGACAGTTCATTAAATACGTTGAGATATATGAGATGGCTTTTGCAAACCATCTCGTCGACAGTTCATCTTCCAGGATATCCAACGGCAGAAAGATGTTTTTAACAAGCATCATGTTTTGCAACATGCATGTGTGCTCGGTATGAAACCCGAACTTAATTATGGATTGGATTTTAAAAAAGAGAAAATGGCTGTTCGTGGAATTCACGACAGCAAGTTTCCGAACAGCATCACTCTTATTTTGCAACTTAATTGTAAAAAGTCATCTAGCTAGATAATTAAGACAAAGTCAACTCTGTCTTACAATTGTTGGAGCCAGCAGGTGCATGACTGACTCCCTAAACTCTTTTCGTTACTCCGTCTTCTCACTCACTCACTTTTACTTGAGCAGTTAGAAGTGAAATTTCATGTGAGCTGGGTGAAAGTTTAGTAGTCGACTATGGATTTAGCGGAAAATCTGAGCATCGGTGGGATCAATCTAACTCTGCAATTCCCCTTTATTCTCGCATTTGACAAATATATTTTGGACAACTCAGCCGTGAGATTCGGTCTAGTCCTCGTCTACACTGCAGTCTACTTCCTTAGTTTTCTTGGTAAGTGCACGGAAATGGAATTTTTGACAGGTTATTGCATGCACGACGGCCTACTGGAGCATTTGTCCGATCTTGAAGATCAGTGCATTGCACTGAGGTGTAATGCACCAATGATGTGTAATCCAACATTTTCGGGATAGGAATAGGAATATGGACGATATCTCTCAAGTGGCTGGATTAGAATAATTGTGGGATGCGGAGTAAAATTCAATTTACGATGGATTGAAATTTGGAATATGAATTAATTATTTCAGTCCGGAGGAATATTGAAATTCAGCAGTCCTTGCTCTGCATGGTTGCTCTTCTAGTAGCTTTTTGGCTCTCCTTTAAGAAAGTCCATGCCGGCTGAGTGAAAGTTGGGTAGTAGAGCATGGATTCAGCTGAACATCTAAGCACACCCCAGACCAACACCAGTCTTTTGGAATCCCCTTAGACTTGACATTGAATTTTGACATCGAAGCCCTCAGATTCGTACTGTATGTAATCTAGTCCGAAGTCTTCTATCTGGTTTATTGGTAAGTATACCATAAGGGTGAAGTTTTGCCCGATTGAAAGTGATACTGCCATCTGGAACATGCCGTTTTTATTTAAAAATAAACTATTTCATGCTTTGTTATTTTGTTTATGTATTGGACTGTTGTTTTTAATGAAAAATTGTTCTAAATTCTCGGGGATACTTGCAGCTATTATTGCCATCTCGTAAAATTCCATTGGAGGATATGACGTGTACCAACTTTTCTAATGGAAAATCTGGCCTTTACAATTCCATACACCGCTTTTACTTGATCTGGTAAGATCTGTCCACCTTGCTTTCCATACAAAGAGCTTTCCCCAATTTCCTGTGCTCATTAAATGTGCTTTTGACAAAAACTTTTTCTATGAACGCAGGTAACCATAGTTGGCATCTGTCTCCTAAATGGACTTAGTTCTCGAAGTCACATTTGCATCAAAGCTGTCAAAGTTTCCGTTCCCAATCGACCCTGCTGGCCATTACGATGTTATTTGCGCTTCAAGAAGAACAAACTACCTGCGATTCTTGTGTTTCCTTCATGGTCAGCTGTATTATTTTCTCCCTTCAAACAGTCCTTGTTCGTAGTTTGAGTCGGGTACACAACAATGGCCAAATGGCAAAGTTCTACTATGTTTCAGCCAGCAGCTGTGATCACGCTCACATAGCCACACTACTGTGGTCAAGTCGAGCGGTTAAAGGTTGTATTCAATGCTGCTAATGTCCAGCTAGTATTTATCACCTCCAGCGGCACAACATCCTTTCGTTCATAAAGAACCTTCCAGACATGAATTAATTGAACTGGTGACGACTGTGAATGGAGAAATTTTGCAAGTGTGAAGGAAATTCTGGAACCCTCGGATTTTTCAATTCAAAGGGTCATCTTCATCTCGCATGATTATAAAAGACATGAGACAGTCGAATTCTGTCCATAGTTGCTCCAAATTTTTGCTCGACCAGTTAGTAGCTTTTGAGCTTTCCAATGTGAAAGTCCATGTAGGCTTGGTGAAAGTTGGATAGTTCATTATGGATTTAGCCGACAATCTAAGCACACCCCGGACCAACGACTCTCTCGACATCCCCTCAGACTGAAACTGTTTCTAGTCTACACCATTGCCTCCATCTGTATATTCTTTATTGGTAAGTATCGTAAACTTGGAGCTTTGATACATTGAACGTAACGACTGTCATATTTGGAACGTGTTTTTTATTTAAAAAGTAACACTACTTGTTCTTTATACTGCGGTAATCTTGTAGTTATTATCATCATCTTGTCAACTTAAATTGACCAAAATTCAATACGAGAAACATCTAATGGCCGTTTGATGTGTCACTGTTTTTGGACCTGCTTTAATCTCTTCACCTCCCTGCACCCGGTGTCAGTGGACTATTCGTAAGTTTTTATATTATGCAGATATAATTGGGAAATCGTACGCGTTGTACTGCACTTATGCTCAAGACTTAATGTGCTAGCATATTATTTACTGTAATTTTGGTCAATTTGATGTACAAGAACTCATAATCATTTCTGTCCATTTGATTATTCCTGTTAGACCTTGGGCTGTTTTCTGTACAAACTGAGCCTTTTCACTAGCATCCTGAATCTGACTGAGTCAATCCGAATCAATATTGATCTTAAGTTAGCTATGATCTGCGTCGAGAGGTTCCTACCCATATCACACCAATTGTAGAAGGCGGCCATTGAAGACCCAAAGAGTAAGTAAGACATGGAATTCATTATTTACCTTCAAAGTAGTGTATTTTTGCTTGCCTATACCCTCGTCATGCATTAATGTCATGGCAGAACTTTGGCCACGCTCTTATGCACTTCAAATGTGCGCTTTGATTAACTTGAAATGAATGAGTTTTTGAAAAAAAAATTCTTTGAATTCAGGTGACCACACAGTGTCGGCTTGTGGCTTCTAAATGAAGTAATATGTTCTCGTCGTTCCATTTACATCACAACGTTTGAAGTTCCAATACCCAATCGGCCCTAATGGACATCACGGTATGATTTCCACTTGAAAAAGAAATGCTGACAGAAAACCTGTAGAGCTGCTGACATGATCTACTTTGTTGTCCTTTCCCTTTCTCACAATATTTGTTGGATAACACAAAAATCCCGAGTACCACATTGCAAAGTTCTGCTGCGCTTCATCGACCACGTTCACAGCCACATAGCGCGGTCTGGTCGAGCAGAAAATGCTAGGTTCAGCTCCTCTATTATCTACTAACTCTTTCAGTGCCACAAAGTTCTCTCGTTAGGGAAGAGCTTTTCGAGTCACCCAGACAAATTCAAAGTATCGTTATCATTTGTACAGAGAGAGAAAGAGAGGTGAGAATGGGATGAGTTACAGGGAGTGTCGTAGTCCAACAAACGAATTTTGTAAGTGTGGGGCTGGAAGTAGGAAGGAATGGAGTACCTTTTGATGTGAATCTCTAAGAACCTATGAATGAATTTAATTTGGTAAAACAAACTGTGACTGGAAGTACCTGCAGGTGTGTAAACAGTGGAATGCGCAAGGTGCGGCCAAGTGCTAACAGACTTTTCAGACTACGGTTATGATGCTTACTAACCATCAGCCTAACAATTGCTCTTTGCAACTTTCTTTACCATCGGGGAAGATGTTAAAGAAAGTTGCAAAAAGTTGTTATGACGTTTGTTATTAGCACTCTAACCTTAACCTGTCAAAACTGTAGCGTTTGGCTCCTCCTTTTGTCTTTCACTTTGAACACACCCAGAGGTCGTTTCAGTGACAGTTCCGTCACGCTGACTTGAATGTATTCACCAGATCTTTGAGGTTTGCGTTGAAAAGTCTACAAACTTAACTTGTCTACAAACTTAGTTTCAAACTTCAACTGTCTACAAACTTAGTTTCAAATATGTTGGCTTTTCAGCTCATTGAATCAGTTTGAATTAAGCTTTCAGTTGTGTTACACAAAACATTGACACGATGAAGGAGAAACTCGTCGAGATTAACAATAATGGTGATGTTTACCATAACACTGGCGATATCAAACAAAACTGACAATATCAATTGAAACAAAAAAATTTGCGCCTAAACTTGAAGAAAATATCTACATACCAACAGAAATCGTACAAGAAAAACGGGGTTGGAGACGCTACGGCGGAATTATCTTTGGGGCAATCGCAAGTTTATTTTTCTCTCTGACAATCTTAACGGTGAAACTGTTGGGTCATTATCATCCGTTCACAATTTCTATATGGAGATTTATGGGGATTTTGATCTCTTCATTACCTGCAGCTGCTTACTTTCATTATAAAAATGAAAAAGCAAATATTTTTTGTGCCGTGTGGCCTCTGAACGAGAGGGAAAAGGTTGTGAATTTTTGGGACGTTCAGGTATGTTGGAAAACTTGCGAATTGCGTTGCAAAACTGTATGCTGAAATTTTCATCATGCAGGTACTACGTGGATTCATCACTGTCGGAATAGTCCTTTTCCGTTTCTACGCACTAAAGAACTTGTCAGTGGCGGACCTTGCTGTAATTTCATACTCAGGACCCGTGGTTGTCTTGGTCCTTGCCTACTTTTTTCTCGATAAAAAATGTGGCGTTCTTCCCATTTTGGTTGCCATTGTGACGAGCATAGGAGTGATCATTATTGTACGTCCACCCACAGTTACAGGAGAATCTTAAGAGGCGTCTACTTTGGGTACTATAAAACTGCACTAATGACTCCATTAAATTGTGAGCCATTCAAGTCCTTAATTCAATTTCTGTGCATTTATTTACTTCAGATTGGCGTTGGATACGGACTTGGCTCAACAATTTGCAACTCCCTTGTTGTCATCTTATTACGTCGAACACGAAAAGTCCACTTTAGTCTGACGCTTGCAATCGGAAGACTCTGGGGAGTGGCAGAATGTCTTGCAATTGCACTTGCTTTCGATGTCTTACAATTCCCTAAAGGCCTCAGAGATTCCCTTCTAGCTTATCTGGCCCTGCCAGCATTTGCATTTTTCGCCCAATATGCAATCATCATTGCTCTTAAGTTTGACTCTGCGGGTCCGGTGTCACTAGTGAGAGCATTCGATGTAATCTTTGCGTTCGTTTGGCAAATTGTTTTCCTTGGTGTGTACCCTGATGAGTTCAGCTTGACGGGGGCGGCTGTTATTGTCTTTGGTGTGGTCGTTCTTACTTTAAGAAAATGGCTGTCAACAAAATCTGTCGAATACCAAAGGGAGTCTTACTTGAGGTTCCTCTTACGATGATAAGTTGTAACAAACTGAAGACCGAACCAGACTCACGGGCCATATGCCTGGCTCTGTTGTGGTGGACTGCATACATTTTCTGATGCTCGTAATTGGAACATAAAAATGAAGAATGTAAATACAGTCTGGCCAATCTGAAATAATTAGAAGCTAAGAAAACTTTTCACGGTTTACCATTTAGAGATAAAAAGGGTCAACTAACCGAGAGAAGGATACTACGTTTAATATTGACAAATTTGCATGCGCAAAATTTCCAGCTCCATGATGTCACCCTTTCAACTGTTGCCTTTGCCTACAATAAATTATTGAAATGAAGGCAGGACATGAAATTACAAATTAATTTAACTCGCATTTTGTGATCAAGTCATAGTTTATTTTATACCAAGCAGTCCATGTTTGTTGCCTTCCTTGTAAGTTTCAGCAGTCGCCGATTGTTTTCTTCTACCTGCAGAAGTAATTTTACTCACTGATTTCATTATTTGAAACTAATTAATTGCTAATGAGTCCACAGACCTTTGACTGCATGTAGGTTCCAAAATTCGCAAGAAGTGTCATTGCCAAAACATTGGCAATATAATGAACTTTTGCAACAGACGTTTCATTGAAAGCATATTTGCCTCCAATGTTGGCAATCACACCAATGGCTCTAATTGTAAGGAAAGTGGTCTGGAAAATAATTGCCAAAGAAAAAACACCTCCTATTTTTGTAAACAGTTCAAAGCATTGCTCAAGCTCAAAAAAGTTGTCCATCAACTCATCCAGTGACCAAGACGCCGTGTTACATTCTAAATTGTTACTTCCGTTCAGTACTACAAAGTACGAACGTGCACAAGTCAGTTGGATTGATCGTATGTTGTTTGCATGCAGATGTGAGATGGCTTGTCCGAATACAACAACGAAAATGAGGGCAAATGCAAGAGAGAGCGGTGGCATTAGGTCCAGTACTATGTAGACTGCGCGAATGATGAATTCATTGCGAGGCAGAACAAAAGATTTCATTTCATTTGCGTACGACACATCACCAAATATGTTCAACTCGAATGTGATGGTTAGTCCATGGAAAATGAACATGAGAGCGATAAGAACGGCCCCTATCATATGTGTTCTGCTCACTTTTTCCCTCTGGTCTCCGTCATATCTGCTGCTTTTGAGTAGTCGTCTGACGTCGTTTACAAACATAGGAATTTGGGTCCACATCAAAATAGAAAACGAGCGGATGATCGTGTCCGTCGCTATTGTTGCCACGTATACCATAAAGAAGTAAATTTGGTCACTGAGCTTGGAACTTTGAATTCGCATGCTCACTGGGTTGTTCCACGAGGTGTCGAAAAAATGGAATGCGGCAAATATGGTTAGAAAAGTGTGGATTCGTCGTGGTAAATTTAAAGCACCAAGCACTGTTATCATCCGTTCGTTTTGTAGAAATTTGGGATACGAGGGAGGCGGATAGCACAGAGCTATTTTCCCGAATATTACAACTACTTGTATAAGTTTTTCAAGCATTTTACGAGTCTTGCTTTTAAGTCTGTCGTTGTTAAGTTGAAACTCGTCACTGCAAGACGTAAAATTAAATTAGGACAATGAGGATTCTTCAAATGGGCGGGCACTGGCAGAAGTTTACTTTGTTGGCGTGGGCCAGGAAAAGAGATTAAGTTTCATTACTTTGAAAGTAGATAATTTCTGCTGTGCCATAAGTGGATGCCTGTCTCGGTGGGCGGACACTAACAATTTGATTGTGTTTCCCAAAGGCGTTATGCTATTCCATCAAGCATAAACTTGGGACCACATTTTTCTCCAAAAAGAAATTTTCAATTATTTCTAGTTCCATGATCATATCACTTTTTTAACTGTGGAGTTTGTATTTCTGTTGTACCATGCAATGACGCAGTATGATTTCCAAGGACCCCCTGAAACACATGCAAAAATTTGAGTCGCAAAATGAGAAAAACAAGTCAGAGTAGAGACAGTATGCGCTAAGTAAGTAATAGCTAATAATAAAATGCGCTAAAGAAAGGACTAGCTGTCGAGGAGCAGCATGCCGGCGGAGTAAAGCAAAATTACGATGAGTTTAACTTGACGAGGGTGGGTCGTGGGTGTTATTGTTTTTGGTGTATTCGTTTTAACGCTAGGAAATAGACTGTAAACAAAATCTGGCGAGTATGAAAGGAAGTCTTCATTAAGGCTCCTCTTACAATGAAAAGGTGCAACAAAATTTATTTTTCTTTGTTATGCTAAACTTCCAAAATAAATCAGCATAAATGCCATCAATAATTCAGCAACAACCAATTTAGTACGCTGCTTCCAATATGATGCAAAACCAACTGCTAAGGCAGATGGGAGCTAAAATAATGTAGACTTTGGCACATCAGCTGTCCACTTGCAAATGATTATAACTTCCAGCCAGCCAGGGCATTAAACTGTCAGCAGTATTTATCAATCAGAGCTGAATTATTGTGTACATAAAGCAGTTGCAGAAAGGCTAACTGTCTGTGGCTCCCTAACATTCACTCCCTTAGCCTGCAACTGTAATCAAGCAGCAACCTTCAGTAAGACTACACGTAGGTGTGGGCTTACATATCTTCCCCGTAAGACCGTTCCTAAATCTTGACATACTCCTCTACGAGATTAGTCAGTAAAGCTTTCAACAGGGTCTTGGTATTCACACAGATCATTTACTTCACCTCCCAACTTACTATGTTTAAAAGCATTTCCCATTCGAGTCACTTCATGTGTAATCTTTGGGGTCGGACCTGTCAACTTGTAGAAACTACCTTGCGTTTAACTGTAGTATACGAATTACGAAATCTACCTCTAAAAATGTCGTCCCAATTTAAGGCTATCATCGGGGTGTTCAACCAATCAAACAAGTTCAGGTCTATTATTTCGTTAAAGCGGACGGGAGCTTTAGTTGCCTTTTTCTTACAAAGTGCCGCACCTTCAGCCTTTATCTCTCAAATTTATTTAATTTCCCTTCAATTATGTTTCGACCGAAAAATATTTTTTGACATGCCCTCTTGTCTTTTTCGTCACACTACAAGTAAACTTTGGGTCATTAGGGAATCTATGGAATGGAAATAGAAATCCGAGCTCTGACGTCTCTCGGCATTTGTCACATTCCTACACCAAGCAATTAACCGCGGAATGAAATTAGCTAAATAACGAAATTATTTGCAGTTGCGATTTGGAACTTTTTTCCGTGTACGATGCACTGTGACCCCAGTTAAATGCGCTGTTAATTTTCCAAATTTCCGTTAAAAATGAGAGGCACTTGGGCGGCAATGATTGTTGAAAGCATTTTTTGTGCCGCTATTTTTACTGTTAAAGCCAACACATGAGAACTTGCTGTTCTCATAAATATTCAGGGAAAGAATATTAAAAAAAATATGCGTATATTCAAATTACCACATTACACATCCATTCAATCTTTACTCTATGTAAAATAAATGATGGCGAGGTGCTCGTAAACAAAATTTCGTGTTACTATAAATGGTTGCAGCTGAATGGTAATTGCTAATTGCCTACTTATTTTGTTTGTACATTTGATTTGATTCTTTTTTATGCTTATCTTGCACATCTGAGCCGAAGACACCTCATTTCCGATTCCAAGTGACCTTACGTCTGAGGAAAAATGATGAGCATTAATCTTCAGTTCGTTTGGGTACCAATAAAGCGAGTACCATAAAAAGCAAAAAAAAAATAGTTGGGCAGTCTGTCTGCTTTGCGGGCTCACACTTTACAGTTACTTCTCAATAGAAAGTATTTGACAGAAATTTCAAACAAATAGCGATCGAAGTGAATCTGTTCTCAGTGGTATTGCTGTTAAGTTTAGGTATGTGTGCGGGGAAACAGGATTTGATAAGATGGAGTGGGTGAGAACTCTATACCCAGTTGATAATCACTAAGGTTGATTATCTTGTAAATAACATGATTTTTGGTCACGTATCAAGTGTTTTTTAGTTTCAGATCATTTCGGTGTTTGCACCAAATCCCTAGAGGGGTCTCGAGGGTAGAAACGAAATATCTTGAACGTGTAGAATCAATAAAAGATTTTGTGCGGCAGGGTGCCTCTACCCAACAGTTCGCTGCCATCTACCGCCGTCTATTACCGCTTCATCTAACCAAAAAATTGTATAACAATTTAGGCGTGAGAGCCACACGGATGAGCATAGACCTAAGTGTATTTTCGAAATTATGAAATTTGCTCTATTTCCGTCCATGTTTGATTTGAGGTACATTTTGATATCAACCATTTAACACAATTGTAGCATCAGCAAAAAAAACAATTCGTACCGTTTTGAACGATAAAGAGCAATATTCCAAATATATGCCTCTGCATAATTGGTCCCTGAAGCTACAGCCATTTAATTGTCGCATACTACGATCGGATGTTCCAGGATAAACCTCTTACTACGTAATAGTAATTTATGATAATCTGGTCCACAGCTTGTCGAAAATTTCCGATATCGCAAATTTTACGACGCAAAATGTGTAAAAACAAAATGTATTCTAGAATTATAGCCAATTGGTCGTAAATAATGCTACGCTGAAGCACATTATATTATTGCTTCAAATTAGGAGCTCTTATGAGATCGTGATCCGCGATATTAATTTTAAATTAATACTCGGTCGAGTAGACTTTGCAACTTTGCAACACATGATGGCCCGTCAGTAAGACGCATACAATTGCAGTAAAAACCATTATGGTGATAGGAGCGGTAGGACGGTAGGACGGCCCGCATGTGAGGATTCAGTATATTTCAATTTCCATGACTGCGGACATGAATGATGCTGAAGGCTTAACAAAACTCATTCTGCATAAATTGTTTTTGGGTTCTCTGCCTGGTACTCACGGAACTAACATAAAATCTTGCATGATGTTAGGTAAAATTTTCAGAAATCTTAATTTTAATTTTTGTTCACGTCCATACCCTGGAAAGGGAGTGGAGCAAACTGTTCGAAAGCTTAGACCTCAGAAAACGTTTTTATGCAGTCAAAATGTTACCTTATGCGGCAACCCAAAATTTTGAAAATTTTCGACCGCGTATTCAAAATTTTGGGTTGCATCACGAGGTAACCTTTTCACTGCACAAACAAAATCTCTGAGGTCACAACTTTCGATCGTTAAGCTCCAAATGTCTCTGCGGTTCTTATTTTGGAAGAAAGAGCCGTCCAAAGTTATCAAACAGACCAAACAACGTTCTTCACCGAAACCACATGTTAAAATGACTGGTTTTAAGCCACGGCTTAAGCCGCTGGCTATAGAAGAGACCTAAAAATTCATGTATTTTTTCGTCCGACCTGGAGGTCGCATGAGTTATTCGATTGAAACGAAAGTCATATCATCATGACGGGCTTGACCTGGAAGAGTGCCTTTTGCAACTGCCAGTTCCGGATGTCAACTCAGTGACCGGCAATAAATTTAAAACCGAAAGTGGCTAAAAATAACTGAACAAAAACTCACTGGGCCGAGGATGAGTCATCGTATTGCGTCATAGACATCGGTCTGCGCGCTTGCGCCGTAGGATGACTCATGCTCGAGGTTGGGTGGGGAGGACTGGGAGTTGACATCATAGGCGAGCGGCGAGGGAGCAGCTGGAACACACTCTGAATGCAAGTGTACCGTGAGCTACAGGCGACGGGTTTGCACGTGGAAGGCTCATACGAAGGGCAGCAGTCGCTCGGCTTCAATACACCAGTCGAAGTTGTTATGGATTAGATTTTGAGTGTCTTCACAGGAACAAAAGGTCAATGCAAAATATTTTCTGTTATAGATGCGGCGTCAAAAGTCTAATTCGTGATTGGAATTAACATTCTGTCAATGTGTAATTAGTGACTATTTAATTCTAGCCTTGGTGTGGCTTTAGAAACCACCTGCAAATCACACATTTTGTGCGCCAAGCTGAAGGTCATAGCAGTTGTTAGATTCATACGAAAGTCATACCATGTAGGATTTGACCTGGAGTACGTGCTGTTAAAGTGTCAGTTCTGGATATAAACTCAGTCAGCGGTGATAAATTAAAAGCCGAAAAAGGGCCGACAAAAATGAACAAAAAAATACGGGGACCACGATTAGGCCATCCTATTGCGTCGATCACCTCAACCTGTGCCGTGTGATGACTGATGCTCGAGGTTGAGAGGAAATGGGGAGGATTGGGATGTGACGTCATCCTGTTGCGTCGGAGACTTCGGCCTGTGCAGGGTGATGACTCATGCTCGAGGTAGCAAGGAAATGGGGAGGACTGGGGGGTATAGAAGAGACCTCAAAATCACACATTTTGTCGACCGAGCTGGATTCCCATTCATCTTCATCTCCTCCATTCATTCCCTGTAGCCGTGGCTTCCACGCTCGACAACGTCGGGATATTTGTGTGAGTTACCATATCTCAGCCAATTGTTGACCGATTATGATGATTACTTGATAAAATAGTTTCCGAGACACCAGTTTCAGATTTCAGGTCAACCCTGTACATAGCTCCATCAGATTGAAATCAAATCTTTTGAATTTATTGTGCCTCATTATATTTGTTTGAGTTTCCAGGCATCCGTAGGACGCGGGTTCCCATTGATTTTCATAAGATTCGCAAATTTCCGAGAAGATTCCGACAAAGGGCTGTTTGTCTATAAGAGGGGTGTAGAATTCCGAACCCGCCATCCTTCTTAGGCGCCAAAAGGAATCGCTTCTTGACCCAGTGCTTTCAACTACCCCATGTGTTATCCAATATCAACGTGCATAGTGAGTTAGAAAACGTTTCTTGGCGAGAAAAATTCAAATAGCACCGCGAAATTTGTGAAAATGGCGCCGATTGTGCCCGAAATGCTGGGAATTTTCAAATAGGCGCAAAACACCTAAAATGGACAGGGCATGCATTTTCTGAGGCGCGGTTACAAAACCTAAGGCGTTTTGATATTGTCGAACCCTATGTATGGCAGAATGAAAAAACAAATTACTAAAGTGTGGATACTATGCGCTCAGTAAGTACTTGCTAAAATCAAAGCGCTAGTGATCATTCAGCAATTAAGTCATCAAGACATTCGGGATTTGTAATCCACCCACCCATTTTTTAGTATGTGCGCTAATATACGATAAATGGGAGGCTCCGAAGTCCAACCCATGCTAATGATGACTTAAGTGTTAAATGGCCCTTAAAGAGAGGAGCAGCTGCCTGAGAGCACCAGGCCAGCGGACAAGCATGACCCTGATGAAGTCAGCTTTACTAGGGCGGGTTTTATTGCCTTTGGGTGTGTCGTTTTAACTCTAAGAAAATTGCTGCCAACCAAATCTGTCGAGTATCAAAGGGAGTCTTCATTGAGGTTTGTCTTACAAAGATAAGGTGCTACAAAACGTATTTTTCTTTGTAAGTTAAAGTTCCAAAATAAATCAGAATAATGTCGTCAATTATTCAGTGACAACCTTTAGCACTGCTTCCAATGCAATGTGGTTCAAAGCAATCTGCCGAGGCAGGTGGGAGCTAAAATTATATGAATTTTGGCATATCAGCTGTCTATTTGCAAATGGCTATAAGTTTTGGCCTATAGTCATTAAACTGTCTGCAGTATTTATCAATAGAAGCTCCATTGTGTACTCAAAGTAGTAGCAGAAAGGCTGAACAATCTGTGGCTATGTACAAATCCTGAAATTTTTCTGGAAAGAGTCCATCAGTCGTTGGAAATCTGTGGCAATCACCGCGCTTAATACTAATGGCGACCATTTCAATTCCAATGGGCCCATACAAATCAAAATTTCTGAAAAAAATCTGTTCCTTCTTACATCCAGCGTCCCTTTTGACGACATTTATCCGCATGTCCCGCATATTTGGTTGCTTTCCGATACGAATTGATTCTACAAGATCACACAATAATTTTAAACGCTCAAGCGGCTGGGCTTTCTATTCCGTTGTAGTTACAATCGTGTATATACTGTTTAACATTGACCGCACTTACACAAAATCATTGATAACCGCCGGTGAAAATGACACTGTAGCCGAGAATCTTGTTAGGTATCCAGCTGCTATTGCAGTGGGAATTTCAGACTTTGTAATCCATGCAGCATCGGTAATCTACGCATCGGATGTGATAAAAATAGTCTCGACACTGAGACCTGGCTGGACCCTTGGTTGGGCTAATTTTGGCGCCATTAAGATTTACTTTATGCTGTCACTGTACACCCTTTATGTCCTTTTTAACGAAATGTATGAGATCGTCTTTGAGCCAGGAGTATTTTCAGTGGTTTGTGGCTCAAGTATGTGCACCCATTGGATTGTAGCAAGGTGCCTTTATTTGGTGTCAATACCACATGCAGGCTCTATTCTAGCTGCGCTTGCCTTCATTGTTTTCTTTGGTGTACAGTTTGGGAACTCCTTGGATTTTATTTGTAGAAAAATAACGATGCATTGCGCTCGTCGAGATATTTTTGTTTTTTCGTTGAAAATCCAAGAGGACTGTCAGAGCAGTTTTACTGAAAACGCTTTTGTTAGGCTTAAAAATCTGAAGGAATGCTTTCGGATCTATTCGAATATTGCTGGAATCTTAGCAACCATGTTGCTGTTTGAGGTATACACGCTGCTGCTTTTGGACGTCAGAACTGCGCTGTTGGACCCCGAAACGAATCTCGATCTTGCACACTATGCAGTGTACATACTCAAGTCGGTGGTGATACTTGTAATTGTAACGGAGACAGGGGAATATGTTGGTCATATTGTAAGTTTGTTGCGATCATTGTTACTAAATTGTTAAGACTATATGTACACAATGACCTTAATTTGGGACGCTATTAATTATTTAGGTGGAAAAAACACGAGAAGATCTTCGGGTTAGTTTGGTTGTAGAATGGGCAGTGGAAGTGGATGAAGCGCTGCAAGTAAGACGCTAATTTAGTCGTTTGAGTAGCGTAAAAACTAAATCACAAAAATCACTGACAATTGTAACCCATTTCAATATTTTTCAGCTGAATCGTTTGATCAAGTGGGTGCTAAGTTGGGAGGCAAATTTGACCGCTGTGGGACTGTTTTCAATCCGAAGGTCTTCACTTTGCGCGGTACGAATACTTTTAAACGTTGATGCATTAAACAAAATCAGAATTTTAAATGTTCTAAAACTTGTTTCAGTTCCTTGCAGCACTGCTCTCCCATCTCATGTTTTTGTTCCAGCTGAAAATTTCGCAGAATTCTCGCTGCGTGTAACTAAAAACGTCCCTACTGTGCGCAAAACAAAATTTACGGGAAGGTCGAACTGCACGCAAGCCTATTATGAGGTGCAATAAACAAGCGATTTATTCAAGACAAAATTTTGTGATTTCTTGATGGGCTGCTAATGCTCATGAACGACAAATTCTTAACAGAGTGGAGAAGAAACAGAACTCAAAACTACCAAATTTTTGGCCTACAATTACAGCATGATGATCGTTTAAGTGGTCCAGGTAAAATATACACAATAAATGGCCAATATAAGTGATGCACATAAACTAATAACAAGTAAGCTATTTCAACAACAGAGCAGAGGTGTCAATGAATGAGATGACTAAAGGAAGCTGGCAACAAGTGTCAACCACGTAAGCTTTATGCACGAACTCTAAGACAGCAGGCTCCAAGACATTTTCATTCAGGGCAGCAGTCTTCCTGCCTTTTATACTGAGCGCATTCTCCACGTCCGTGGTTTCTTGTGTAGCACTAGCCAAAGCCACATGTAGACCAGCAGTAGCCTTTGAAGCAGCGAAATCACTAAAAATACTTTTCCTGTTTTTTCGTACCACCAGTCCTCAAAATTGTAGCTCAATCAATCGGTCATACCGATCAAGCTCGCATTAGGAATAATATCTTTTTGTCACAGAATGTTATTGTGAAGGCTGCTTCGTGAGCGGAATCAAATCCAGTACTGACATGGTCAACTCATCAATTTCACTCCCAATGTGTGCTCTTTTAAACTGTTCCAGCAGTATTTCCAGCCGCAGAATTTTTGGCAGGTTGTGTTCAGACCTTGAATGACCAGGTGAAATGCCCGGCGAAAAGCTATGGTCAAGGGCAATCGTTCATTCAGCAGCTCGAGTAAAAAAATAAAGAGGTCTTTTTCAAGCAGCTGGAAAGCTGGAACGCAGTTTTCCACCGTAATGGGTTTCAACGATTCCGTATTTTTATAAAATAAGCCTAAAGGCACGCCATATCTTCATGAGGTTGATTCTTTACAAATCTCCCAAGATCAGACAAGTCAGGTTCAAGATCCAATGACACAATCAATCTTTACAATTAGTGAATTAGTCATACATGAGACTCAAAACCCATAACAAACCTCAACAGGTGGGATATCTCGACTATTATTCAATTTCGTACAACAACAGCATTCTGGACTACATTTATCACTAGACTCATGCAAAGAAACTGCAAAGCAGTTTAAATTTTGCTTACTATTTTGCAGGCTTTGAAGAATAACAGTTCAATAATCAAAATTTGTGGCTTCATGCTACATTCTACAGGGACGAATGATGTTTAGTCATAATATCCAGCAAGTTGCGACCGACTATACAAGATACAATTCCCCAGTCGAAACAACCATAAACATCCAAGACACAACATTATCCAATATCGTCATAACAAATGAAACAGCTGTGCCAGTTTCAATGGCCGTGAAATTCCCCCAATTATGACGAAACAATCTTCGCCTCACAAATGTATCTGCAAGACGCTTTTTTAACAAGTCTGGAACAGCATCGGCTCTCAGCTCCTCCAGCAAGCTCATAGACTCTTTTTCTATAGTTTCAACTGCCCTCAGAAGCACAAAACCTGCGGAGACGTTATTAAAAGCTACTGACATGAGGACTAAAAAAAATAAAGGTGACGCCGTTGGCATGCTCGTAAGTTTGACAGCAAGAACAATACAACCAACGGCAGCACAAAAAACAAAACACAGCATAAATGGTAGACGCCTCTGATTTCATCACCAAAAGTGTTGTTCAGAAGCTCCAGTTGTACATAAACAGAACGTCTCCTCCTCCAGCCCAGTCTCTTCAACTTCTTTGACCTAAAAAGAGTTCAGCAATCATATAAAAATTAAATATACAAATAAAATTAAATCGGAATGCGCCATTTACCTTAGCGTATGGAATATTAAAATGACAGCAAATAGAGGTACACCAAGTAATGTAGCAAAAACAAGACAGTAGTACAACATAAGTTGAACGACAACAGTTTCAACGATTGTCAACATAACGAGCGAAACAGTAGCATCTGTGTCCCATATCGCAAAAGGATTTGCTTGGAGGAGTAATGGCGAGTGCTTGTTGATGACAACCACGGCGACAGCTAGTAAAGGAAAAATATACTTGGTCCAGTAAGAAAGGCCCAGGAGGAATTCAAGGGCTGGGTCCCTCCCGACAACTCTGAGAATACTTTTGCCGGCGAAATATTTCTCTGGAAAATTCAAGCTACTTATGTAAGTTTTCTTTGCATTCTCTCTTTTAGATCTCTTTTGTTATAAAATAATGAAAAACTTACCTGAAAACGTCTTGAACAGTTTCACGAATTGACCGATAAACCAGGCTAAACGCTTCCTTTTCGTACGGAGAACCCAATACACGTAAATAACTGCCAAAACCCCGCATGATGTAAGCCCAAAGACTAGACCATCTAGTGTAAAACAGCCATCTTCAGAGATTTTAAATTTTTTGCTGAAACCCAGCGCAAAATGTGGCAGACTTCTAGCTACGACAATGAAGGAGATGACTGTGGTAAGGTGCAAATGAATTCCTTCTGAGGGAATCAAATCCACGTCTTCAAATTTTTCAAAAGGCTTTGTTGTTCTCAATGGGCAAATGCACATTTTCCCAGTCATTTCCAGTGTCTTGAATAGACTAAGAACAAGATAAGCCAGTTAGTCATCTTTTATTGTCTTTATTTTCTCCTCAAGTCTTCTCTTGTAAGTGGTGGCTTGTGTTTTGATGAACTGGGAGACCCTTGTGGAAAAACTCATGGCTCTTTCACTGGTGAAATCGACTTTTACGTTGTGTTTTGGTTCTAATCCAAAGTTGGAGTTCCAAAAGGAACAAGCAGACAACGCAAAGTGAAGCCATAATCCAATTAGTTTATTCCGCAGCAAATATTGTTATGTATGACTGCATGATTGGATTAAATTTATCGTACAGGGTGGGCTAATTTGAGGTATACACTTTCATTTGTGAATAACTCCCAACCTTCTAAGGTTATCGCACTTTTGAATACCGATTTTGAAACTAAAATCTTGGGGTAATTTTTTGACCA